>JASSUY010039532.1:0-42833 GCA_032466535.1 Forpus xanthops | reverse complement strand
AAGAGAGCTGGCAGATTCCCAGGATAACTGCTGCATTAGCCTCAGGGTATTGGAAAGCTCCAGCTCTTTTGCTAGCATTTGGATGTCTGAATGGCTGTGATGAAAGGGAGGGGGCAGTTAAACCCACTTCTCACCACCACAACAGCATTCCAGCTGTTCTCTGCAAACAGGCAGGATTTACTGTTCATACTTTGGTTAAAGAGACAGAAGAAACTCCCCTTCCCAATCCATTATCATTGTATAATCTATACAATTCATCAGCTCAATGGCCATGTCAGTAAAGAAAAGGGAAAGGGAGCATTAGTATTCAGAGCACATGCACCACACAAGGCAGCAGGTTTATGATCTGCGCAACCTGAAATAAGCGCTTCTTTTCCCTGGGGACCTGGGTTAACACAGAGTAGCTGCACGGTAAATCGCATGTACTTCTATTAATACACATCCTTTCCCATCTGGGAAGGGAAGAAGCAGAATAGCTGTCCCACTCACACTAACGAGTCAGCTAATGCTTCTGTGGCTTGACACTGTGTGTCCAGAAATGTCACATCCCTTTCCTCATCCAACTCCTCCATATTGGCAGGACACTCTTCCTCCAGCTCCTAGGCACCAAGCAGGCAAAGCTATCTGCTGTCAAACAACTGTCATGTCTACCACCTCCCAGGCTGCCCTGACATCTCACCTCTGCCTGGTGCCAGGGGCAGCAGGGAAGTAATCTGCTATGAGATTAATTGCTCCTTCTGCCATGTCAGCATAGCTAGCATGGCTTTTGCATTTATAGGGATTGGAGAGAGAAAAGGATTTTGTACACAGTTTTTCAGCATGTGTACATAATGGGGTATAGCAGTTGCATGGAAATAGTTTATTTCCAGCCCCTGACACCATAAAGCCCCTGTTTTCCTGAATGGACATGCTGAGTCACCCAACTTGTTACCAAGAAGCATAAATAACCATTTACTGCTATTAACATACAATAATACTAAGAAAGAAACCATATAGGCATGGTTACATTTGAATACACCAAGAATCCATCCAAGAAATCACTAGTTACACCTTGTCTTTCATTTCCAAGATTCCCAGAGTGACTGCACAACAGCCACTTAGACCTTCAGCTCTGATTTCAAAATTGCTGTAAGCCCATCTACACCCAAGCTGCCACTAAAAAGGGATCCTTCTCTCCTCATTCCTCCCTCCTGTCTTCATCCCACTTATCTGGCTGCACAGGGAGCCATACAAGAACTGTTTTGTCAGCCTGGTTTCCTGCAGGATCAGTCCTTTTTGGGCTCTCAGCACTGCCACACAAGTGCCGCTCTTGGCAAAAACAAGATGGAAGGGATTCACAGCCAGAAAGGAAAACAGAACTGAACTGTCCCTTTGGGTACCAGCACTCACTTACCTTACCTTAAAGCAGCTGTGAAACAGCAGTCGCCAATCCCTGCTTCAGCATAAGCTGCTTGTGTACTAGTAGCTAAATAGTTTCCTTTACAGCCACAGCCAACATTTTCAACTGAACACCAGGTCTAGTTTTCAAGAGCTCATCACCTTGCAAGCTCCTGAAACCCAACACTTAGCCTTGTTTCTTTTGGGGACTTCACCTATGAGAATTAGCCCAAGAAAAACAGTATCTTCTCCAAAAGGAGAAAACATCACAGCTCTGAACCACTACAGATTCTTTCCTACAGAGAGTGAAAACAAGGTTGTTCTAAGTCACAAAGACGTGACGGTGTCTAGGAGCCAACATGCTGACCAAGAAATGTGGGTGTGAACTTCAGGCAGGTGTCTGCCTTGACACTCCCCACAAGTGATGTACGTCCTCAGATTATTTAATGTTGTTTTATTAATGTAATATTGTTTTAGATAATGGTTGTTTATTATTTAGATTTGTCTCAGGATTGTTTTCATGTTGCATGACACTGCCCTTAGGACTAATACAATAAATTATACAGCAAGCTGCCATCGTTTTAAGTGCTGCAATTAAAAAAAGAAAAAAGAAAATAAAAATAAAAGAACAGCTGTCACCCAGGAAAAGAAAACAACAAAAAAACAAACCTAAACAAACATTCCCTTGGGCTGCTGTTGTTATCCTAATAACTTGGATGGGATTTCCCCCTCCTCACCCACAGCTGGAACAGGAAGACAGGACTTTTCCATTGAAAGGCAATAAATTCTTCCCCTGTGATCTAAAGTTGAGTACTGAACCGCATGCTTGTATAACATGATAAAATTGGGCTACAAGGAAGGGACTCTTGCAGAAACCATCAAATTGATCACTATTTGCTGGTGTTCACATGTAAATGGGCACAACTTCAGAAAATACCAGCATCTCAGTCCAGAAAGCTCTTCATGAAGACTTAATACCTGAATTGCCTTCTCTGACAGCTGGTGGATCTGTGGGTCTAGGTGAGCAGACGTTGCTGAAATGGTGGAGTGGGAGCGGGAAAGGAATGTTAGTTACATTGGAAAAGATTCTGAGGTGCTCTTTGGGTTGAAATAATACTAAACAGGGATACACACTAATCGTGTTGAGGCTTCCTATACTCACAGCATGCAAACCACTTTCCTCACTCTCCCTCTTTAGGTTGTTCACATAGAAGGGACAAGAGGCACTCTCATTGACCTCTAATTGGTCATTCTACAGGTAAGGAAAATATTTTTCCTCTTGACTGTAGCTTCCATCTTTCACTTAATTGTTGCAAAGACAAACCCTGCTGGCAAAGAACCACACCAAAGTGTAACCTGTAAAGCAAAAATACAGAAGTAGCCTGGATCTGCCCCCTGGACCAACAGATAGGTGGGTCTTTGAGAGCAATAGAAGTATAGAATGATTTCGATTGGAAGAGACATTTAAAAGGTCATTTAGTCCAACTCCCCTACAATGAGCAGAGACATTCTCAACTAAAGCTCTGTCCAATCTGACATTTAATGCTTCCAGAGCTGGGCGTTCCACAACCTCTCTGGGAAAACTGTGACAGTGTTTCACAACACTAATCATAAAAAATTTCTTCCTTATAACTAGTGTATCTACCTTCTTTTAGTTTAAACCCATTATCCCTTGTCCTAACACTACAGACCCTATTAAACAGTCTGTCCCCACCTTTCTTGTAACACTTCTTTAAGTATTGAAAGGCTGCAATAGCGTCTCCCGAGAGATTTATCTCCTCCAGGAAGTCAGGAGAGTACCATCAAGTCCTACAGTAACTCTATGTCAACCAGGAGCCAGGAGAGAGAAATCTCTTGTAAAGTAAGTCCCAAAGATGGGGAAGAATTGCACAGTCTAGATAGCGAACAGCCTCACCGAAAAACTGACAGTACAGGGACAGCTTGAATCCCAATCTATATCCTCAATTGCAATGGTGTGTGCAGGGCTGGATGCAGCTCTTGCATTCCAGTATGGAAGGATACAAGCAAGGCTAGAGCTGAGCTCAACCTCATCAATACTTCAGGTTCTGAGATCTTCCCCCAGATGGGCCAACAACCCAGTAGTGTTGCTGGCAAGGCAATCATAATGCAGGCAAAGACAGCTCACACTAAGCTTTGTCTGTTCTTGATTTCTGCAAGAAACCACACCTTTTGTTTGGGCCATTAATTGTGTTAAGGAGGGAAAACTAAACAAAGGGCAAGGGCAGGATAGGAAGAAAGTCCATAGGGAATTAACACACACACATGAGTCGCAGCCTTCATGGAAACAGATGCTTCTGAGCACTTCCCTGAAGTAGGCCTTCAGCAAAGCAACAGTATTACTAACTTCATTTGGGTGAAGGGAAAAGACAAGGCCTTAGGAATTGGAATATGGAATGTCCCCATTGCTGACAGCTACACAGACACTTTCCATACCACAGACCATCTCCTCTTGGGATAAGTGCAACATAGATATGTCTTTTGCCCATTGATACTGAGCTGACACCTCCCTTTTTCCAAGTCACTTTGCCACAGCATCTTTTTGGTAACTGCAAGAGTGGGAAGATTACTTTGGTGCGTTTGCAACCAGGTGCAACCCACGTGAGAAGCTAACAATACGTACCATGTAAGTAGGCAGCTGCCTGAAGACCACAAGTAACAAAGGTCAGTTACCTATTATTGGAAACAGGTCAACAAACTGTACCAGCAGAGAAGACATGGAATATTTCTCAGCTTGTGTCACAGCCATAACTTCCTGGGTCTGGCAAATAGCTTTTTCTGAGCAGCCCTTCCTGTCTTCTGTATCTGCTCATAAATGCCAGAGATTGTGGCCTGGCAACTGCTGTTGAAGTAGAGCTCACCTCATTATGTCATTAGACAAAGACCAACTCAAAGTGTTTCTCCCTTCTCTGACATGCAAAGCTAACAATAAAGCACTGCTTTGATTGCATGAGTGCATTTAAATATATCATTTTTCTAAACAATACTGCTTGGTACCTACATAGTGGCTCAAAACCAATGAATGCAACACGTTTTGTTTTATTTTTTTTTTTTTTTTTTTACACACACTAATAAATGTAGCTCCATAGCTAATTTTAGATACATGAGACATTATTATTCCTAAATTGCAAATGGGTAAAACAAAACAAAGACCTACAGCAAACTGGCTGAAGTTTTCCAAGTCATTTTCAGCGTTTAAGAAACCAAACCAAAACAGCAAACCAAAGACCAAAACCCCAAATAAAGCACACCAAAAAAAAGAAAACCCCACTGGACACTTTGTTCTTTTGCTACTAAGAAGAACTCAAATCACCAGACATACAAGCTAGATTTAGAAAAAAGAAGAAAAAAGAGAGAAGAAAGCTGAATATGTTTAGTTACTTAACTGAAAGTAAAGCTAAGAAACCCAGGTGGGATTATTCAGATCTAAGATCAGCTATTCAAAGGGGAGGAAAGAAATACATATTCAGAGGGCTGGAGCACCTCTGCTATGGAGACAGTCTGAAAGAGTTGGGCTTGCTCAGCCTGGAAAAGAAAAGGCTCCAGGGAGACCTTAGAGCAGCTTCCAGTGCTTAAAGGGACTGGCAAGAAATCTGGAGAAGGGCTTTTTAAAATGGCCTGTAGGGACAGGACAAGGGGGAATGGCTTTAAACTGACAGGAGATTTAGATTAGATATTAGGAAGAAATTCTTCTCTGTGGGGGTGCTGAGGAGCTGACATAGGTTGCCCAGAGAAGCTGTGGCTGCCCCATCCCTGGCAGTATTCAAGGACAGGTTGGATGGGGCTTGGAGCAACCTGCTGTAGTGGAAGGTGTCCCTGCACATGGCAGGGGCTGGAACTGGATGAGCTTTAAGGTCCCTTCCACCCCAAACCAGCCTGTGATTTTATGATTTCAACCAAACTGACATTAAAAATCTTGTTAATTACGAATGCATTCTAGAATACAAAAACATACAATAAAATAAAGTCAATGAAGGTCAATAACAGACTTTTATATCAACTCAGACATAAAGGACACTTAGGTACAAAACTTTGATTCATTTGGCTGGGATTGATGAGCTGGGTGCTTATTCTCTGCATAACATCTCAAAGGTAATAATCACAAATGATACTATTTAAGTGGAAAATAAATAGCCCTGTCTCTTTAAGGATATCATGTCTTATTCTCAATGGAATAAAGGCAGATATAAAAATCTATGATTTCAGTATTTCTCATTATGACTTCTTTCCCTGCTTGTCTAAAAATAAAAGGCGACTCTGTAGTCCCAGATTAATCTTACTAAAAGAGAAGGGTTCACTTACAACAACGAAATAGCAGCTCTGACACTAGTTACATATTCATCACATGTGAAAATGGCCCCATAACGCTGCCTTTAAACCTTTCCAACAAGTTGTATTAAATTAGGTTGGGTTAGGATTTTTTTTTTTCCTTGCACCAAAAGCAAAATAAATATAGCTTTATTTAATGCTACTGAAAGGTTCAGATTCAGCTGGAACCCCAAGGCAAGTGGCTTTGTTGTTAAAGCACATATACTGAGTCTATTGATTGGTGTAGTCCTCTGTGCAAGAGAATTTGTCACATCAATAGCAACTGAAAAATACTCAGGAGCTGCAATATGGTTTAAATGAGCAGTTACCACATCAATATAAAGAGCATTTTCAATGGCAGTAGATAGGAACCCTTTTGCAAACCCAGTATTTGTTTTAAGATAAAGGATGAAAACTTTTTTACAAGAAAGATTTCTTTTTAAGTAATGGTGAACAAAACAGCAACCACTGTAACTGTCTTACAATCACAGCACTCTCTGGGCAATAAAAGCCACACAGGAAAGAAAACTTTCAAACAGGAAGCAAATGGCAATGGTACAAGCCAGATGGATATAAGAGCCAGAGCAAACCCCTGCTGTTCACTCACCTCCCCGGTCTTTTCCATTGTTGCTGCCCAGTGCTAACCTGTGTCACAGCTGCAGATCCACTCCAGACCCCTTTCCAAGTCTCTAACCTGTCACACTGCAGGAGCTGGGAGATACAGAACAGCCACAAACACACTGAGGACAAGGGAGCAAGACATCACAGAACACTCCTGACCTGTCCTCAATGCCAAGCTGGGGCAGGAAGAAGTTTCTGCTGTACTTTACCCTCTCCCCCAACTACAAAGGAGAAGGCGATACAAGGAAATAGCCATTCTCTCACCATGGCAGATCTCTTTCTGTTTGTTTTTCCACATTATCAGGATGGCTGGTCCTGGCCACAGCTCTGTTTCTAATCCAAGAGGCTGTCAAAAGACACTAGAGCATTGGAAAGCTACACTGGATTTCTGATTTTGAAATTGGAAAAGGAGAAGAGTTCTGCTGCCACCACTCTATCAGGGGCTCAGTAACACGCTTGGCACATAAGGTCTGCCTCCCCTGTAGTCCTAGCTATGACAGGGAACATCATTTGGCTCCACATGAGTCACCAACCCCCAGCTGACACTAAATATGACCTAAGCAGACACAGAGAGAGATTCACTGGCCTCAGTAACATGAAATCTAAATTAAGACAACAAACAAGGTGCAAGAGGGGGCACTGAGGAGAAGTCCATGAAGCTCACAGCAGGCTGAAGTGGGAGATGGGGACTAAGCAGCCTCAGGCCAGAGGGGACAGAGCTTATGCTCACCATCTGACAGCAAACTGGACAAGTGCTAGGAAGACAAATCCACTGCACGTTACTGAGCAGACAGAAGTCTCCACAGCTCAGAAAATGTCTGAAACAAAAAACTCTGGAAGCTGGGAAAGTACTTGGGGAAAAGCACCTTATGAGCATCTCCTGCTCTTAGGAGAGTGGCACTGTCTACTGCTGCATTAGTGGATACTGAGCTCGTGAGGTCTGACACAGCGCAGCTGTTCTCACAGATTCCCTAAGATGCATAGCATCTGCTTTGGTCACAACTAATAAATAGAAATTCATAGCAAGAAGCAAACATCCGTTTTGCGGGATAAAAAAATCCCTATTTTTCAATAATAAGAAATAGTTCTATATCTAGGGGATGGAACATACTTTTCTTGACTTGGTGCATTTTTAGAATACAATTCTTTCCCATTCACAACCCTTTTCCCCTTGGATTTATGTACAATGGACATTCCTGTCATTCAGGCAAAAATCCTACTAAAGGAAGACGAGAAGCAGCATGTGCCACAAGTTTTGAAGGAGATGAGAAATTTCACACTATCCTGATATCTTCTGGGTAACTGCTTATTTTATGATGACTAATAGGCAATTACTATGGTAATACTGCAATACAACATGTGTGAGGTTTGGGAATGAGAAATTGTAGGTAACTACTTTGGACTCATTTCTATGGTAACAAAAAGTAATTGTCATTAAATACCAGTTAGATTGTGGCTGTACCTGGTAATTATAGATTTTTTTATGCCCAGTAACATAAATAAAACCAATAAATTTATTCAAAAGGTCCATGATTGTTTACTTATACATTGTTATATAGAATACACAATGACAAACACCTAATTAGGAAAAATAAACTCCATCGAGAGCTTCATCTTGTCATCTGAGATGGATACCCTGTTTTTCAATTCAAAGCAATGCATGAATTTCACATGCATTAAATGAAGTTAAGAAAAAACAAGCTTTCCCCACCAGAAAAATTGGTTAAAAAAATGAAAAGCTAATATGCAAGTGACAGTATGCACATAAGTAGCCATGTCACACAAACGAACAAGGGATAATAAGAGGCACGTAACATATGCAGTCCCTGTGAGCAAACATATACACATGCATGTATGCAGGTATAGGTACATATTTTGCTGCTCCAAAGCCTAGTCTTCTGTTTGTATTTCAGACTTTTCAAAAGGGATCTTTAAAAAGGGCAATTTTTTTTTAAATAAAACATGCCATTCACAAACAAGAAAAGACTGCCCTTTAGAAAATGCTGATATGGAGCACGTCCCATATGAAGATAGGCTAAGAAAGTTGGGGCTGTTCAGCCTGGAGAAGAGAAGGCTGCGTGAAGATCTCATAGCCTTCCAGTACTTGAAGGGGGCCTATAAGGGTGCTAGGGAGGGACTCTTCATCAGGGACTGTAGTGATAGGACAAGGGGTAACAGGTTCAAACAGGGGAAGTTTAGATTGGATATAAGGGAGAAATTCTTTACTGTAAGGGTGGTGAGGCACTGGAATGGGTTTCCCAGGGAAGCTGTGAATGCTCCATCAATGGCAGTGCTCAACACCAGGTTGGACAGACCATGGTTTAGTGGGAGGCGTCCCTGTGTATGGCAGGGGGGTTGGAACTAGATCATCTTAAGGTCCTTTCCAACCCTAACTATTCTATGATGATTCTATTTTAAATGTTTTTCAAGCCTTTTTGGCTCCCTTTTTTAACAATTCGTCAAATTCAACTCACTTCCACAAACCTTTTCAGTCTTTACAAAACGTTTCTGGAACAAGCAAATGTTTGATTTGTCAAAAACATTTCACTCCAGCACAGCTTGCATTGCAACACTGACTCTAACGCTGTACATGGTGAATTTGATTTGCCAGTCTGGGTCTGGTCTCCTTTCTGTCCAACAATTTGCTTTGTTAACCCCTCACACAAGCAAGCAAGCAGTAAAAATTGTGTTGACTTCAAAAATATTGTACTTAACAATGAAACAAGAAAAGATTAGAATCAGCGTGTGCCCTCTTTCCCCATTCATACAAACCCTTGCAATCCCTACAATCAAGCTAGAAGGATATTGTAGCAACGATAGTTCAGAACATTTCAGCTAATTTATGGCTTTAATTTACTGACGGCTGATACTGTCACAGCTAACCAGCTGAAGGCAACACAGAAACGCCATGGAATGGGAAGCCTTACTGGATCATGCAACAAAGCCGTTAGAGAACGGTCTGGATACTTGAACTGCCTTGTCATAGCATTTCCAGGATATCTCAGGGAAGAGCTGCCCAGTCTAAGGAACACATCCCTTTTGGTGCCAGTATAGGGTTTCATCTCTTGAAGGTGAGGCTGACAAATTGGAACTAATCTAAGATGGTGTGGTACAGTCATCTTGCCTACAGGGACACATTTCAGCATTCAGATGCAGAGTGCCAGCTTAAGAACAAGCTCTTGATAAAGGAAAGTTCAGGCCAAGCCTGGGGACGCACGTCTTTTAAATCAAGAATGCTTTTTTTCTTCTTAGGCTAACCCCACGTTCCTGTGGGGATTGTGATAGGTTCAGAAGATGATAATGCTGGACTGCAAGTACAGAGAGAAAAGTTATGAAATCTCTCTTTCCAGCACTAGTTCTCCTGTATTTCCTAAAGCTGTTTCACAGTTTAATCCGTCAGAAAGGATGAGATTAGTGTATAGAGAAACTCACAAATATTTATATTTTCTGCCACGTCTTATCACAAAGCTAAAGATTAAGTCATGCACCATCCCCAGAAAAAGAAGTCTTTCGGTTCCAGTGAAACCTGAGGACAGGTTACCACAACAGAGGCCAAATTATGCTGAGGACTAACTATTTCAGCCAGGTAAACAAATGGTATCTTCCTGAGCTATTTAATTAACAAGCCCATGTGGCATAGGAGTTACAGTTACACCATAACTGCAAAGCCAGCTAGACTTAGAAGCACAGGAATGCCAGGCTTTAAAGACTTTGAGCAAGGGGTAAAAGCCTGCCATCCTGTTTTAGGAGAGACCCCACATTCTTGACCACAGTGAAAAGGTACCTGTCGTTATCCTGTATGTTAGAAAGAGCTGGGTGTACTCATGTGGCAAGAAAAGGACTGGGGGTGTTATCACTGAAGAAAGAGTGCAGTATAATAGACATATGCACAGAAAGGTCTGATGCTAGCAAACCGGCAAGCAACAGTGAGCATTGCAAGCAGAAGCAATCCCAGTTAGCCAGTCAATACGTAGGTTTGCAGGGAAATCTGTATACTCAGAGCATCACTTCTTTGCATTTAACCCTTCCAAGACTTACACCCAGACAACTCTGATTTACCGTAGTATGGTTCGCCTGTGATTTGTCATTTCTCAGATCTTTTCAGAAAGAAACATTTGAAAGCAATGTTAATGTTCTAATTTTTAAGCAGTCACTCAGAAATTTCACAGGAAATAAAATCTAGTAGAGGTAATTTCACCAACTCTCTTGGTTTATGTGTATAAGTAATTGCTATAAAGAGGGGAGACCACACTATTTCAATTTCTATTAAAAATTCATGCTCCAAGATTGCAATAAAATTCTGAATTTGGTCCACTTGCTTTTAAAAAATACTTTTAAAAACTGTGTATGGACTTTGCAAACATTGTAAATTAGAGGGGATGCTTAACCACTGCTTTAAGTCCCGTAAGGCCTCTTGCCTTTCATTCTTAACTGTATGGTTCTACAAATACATTTAAATTCTTGCATATATTTGAATAAACCAGTAAAATTTAGTGCCCTTTTTCCATGCATTCCGGCATGCTGAGCACTGATCTCCATGGTCATTTATTTTAGAGCTGCCTGAATGTACATGCAACATATAAACAACTTTCCTCACAGATGTGTCTGTGCCGTGAGCATTTGTACTTTATGGCTGTGATATTAAACTCACTTGTTGCTGGTTATGAGCATTTCAGCACAAGGAAGTCTCTTTAGAGTCACAACCCATTTGGTCTATTCTCTTGAGAATGAGCAACAGTTTATAGATAATAGGCAATACTTGGCATTACTGTTGCAGATTTGGCTTAAACTCCTAAACCTCAATTCATGAGCACTCAGAACAAAGGAACAAGGATAAGAAAAGCACAAGATGCACACCGTCTGTGAAAGTCTTGCATCCCCAAAAGTGGCACTGAAGAAAATCCCAACAGCCAACTGATACTACATCGTCCTGTGCAAATGAGTGGTTAGTTTCTGTTTTGACCACAAGATAACTAGTATATCCCATCCCTTCTATGAGAACCGCTGACCTAATCAGGCTTTGAATGCTGCCCACTGTGCTGGGATTTCAGAGGACAGTGAAGTGCATCCAACAGTATACTTTGTCAATTGCACAAAGCTGTGTACTGGTGGGGTAAAAAAAAAAATCTCTCTCACACTGGCAGGAGATCAATTTACAAACTCAAGCATGAGGTTTAATTACCCATTTCATTATCCTAGCTTGCATAGCTCTGAATGTGAACCTTCAATGAACCAAAGAAATAGTCACCAGCTGCTGCTTTGAGAAAGAGGGAGATAACAGGAAGTAGAAGTTCAAATGCCTGAAACTGCTCTTGCTGCATATGGCACCACAGACCTTGTTTGCAAAAAGCGGGAGGATTGTCCCCAGCCAATAGATCTGTGTTACACCACTCTACGTGGAAGACTTCTGAAAGTCCTATTTATGTGCTAATTTGAACAAAGACCAAAGGAGATGAAACAGAGTTATCTAGCCAATCACAGAGAAGCCTCAGAGTTAATTTTCAAATAGTAGCAATTGACCCTTAGAGACTTTTTTAAAATTCATCCAGTAAATTCAAGCAAATGCATTGTGATGTGCTTGTGGATTTTGTATGAGCTGGAAATAAAGTGTTTGCTGTAAATTATTCACTCAGCACTAGTTAACCACAATGCTGGCGCATTACTAGGCTTTTTAATATTCTTCTCAAGATAATAGGTAGCATTTTGCTTACTACCCTAATTTTTAAGTTATTAGTGACATTAGGGCAATTGTAAATAAAGTGAAGAATTGCAAGGAAATCAAATGCTTTTCCAACTACCTCATTAAAACTCTTTAGTTCGGGAGGGTTGAAAACTCTGCAAATCATGAAAAGCTAAAACAATAATATACAATCAGGCTCATCAATTCCAAATGAATCCTCATGCCCTTTCATAATACCTGGGTTCCCAAAAGGCTTTTGAAGTTACAAGCCACACATAAGACTGTAAATCTGCATGCCTTTCAAAAAGTATAAATAAAAACCCCATACAACAAACACAAAAAGTGCAGGAGAAAAAGTGTACAGGGGAAGGGAATTTATAGGAGAAAATGAAAACTACTTAATTTCAAGGGGGTTAAAAAGCACATATCAAAACAAAGAACAGCCAGCAGCACTGCCTTCTGTGACTTCCATTTTCTTCCTGTCTCCCGTCTCCATTGGTCTCCTCATCCACACAATAACCTAGTCTTATTCTGCTTTGCAATGCAATACCTAATTAGATCAAAGCTCAAGGTAGCCTGGCTACAGAGTTTATTGTGTTATTTAGTCCTGCGCTGTAAGCAAAACCACATACAGTGTATTACATTTCTCAGGGGCTTCTCCAGAGAACTATGTGGTACATGTAATTGCCCCCACAAACAAATCATCAACTAATCAACTGCTTTTCATTATCACCTCCAGCAGCACATTTATTTTGTAAATAAATGCATTAACAGCAAACAATTTTAGGGAAAACAAAAGATTATCTGAATATGTTCTCAACAGAGGAGGTGGTAAAGTAGTAATTCAAATACTAAAATGAAGCAAAATTAGCATAGGGTGGAATGATTACTCCATTCCCTGTGTCCCTATCTATTACAGTACAATAATAGACTGAAATCTGTGACTTTAATGGATGATCTGGGTAGCTGAAGGGAACTGTGATTGACTGACACATTTACATAGAGGCTGATGAGCAGCATAATGAATGCATTTATAAAACACAGCTAAGGTCTAACTCTAAGCTGACTTAACGCCCACAGCTAGAGGAGTTTTGCAGAGCGGATACCCTGTTGTCTTGGAGAGTTGCTCTCTACCTCCTAAAGCAAACAAATTTGCCTTTGAGCTCTCTTCCTCAACAGGAACTTCAGGAATCATACGGCCACAAGAGAACCTCCAACTTAAGAGGAATCAATTGAAACAAGCCATATAAGATTCAGTAACAAAACAGTGCAGGGTGTTTAAGGTAGATACAACATTACCAAATTTATTCTCTATACCATACCTGTAATTTCCTAGGTACACTCCATCAGGATTGAGCATGGGTGCAATCTTGAAGACCAGGTGGTCTCTCAGTACCTTTGCAATAGGATGCTGGCTCACAAGGAAATCAATTATACCTGAGAAAAATGAAAGAAGAGTTTGAAGAAGAGGGGTTGTAGCATCAACCATTTCCAGATATCTAGCTGAAATTTCACCTATGAAAGATTAGAATAATCATTCCTCTTGGCTCCTGCTTACAAGAAAGCAAAGCACTTGCAAACACAGCACCTGCCACCTTCTAAAACTCCAGAAATAAGAACTTTAAGGATAAATATCTTAGCTCATCCTCATAACAACTACAACACAACCGCATTATCAGACACCGTCAAGTTTCCACAGGAGAAGTTACTGCTCATCAGCTGAGCCACAACAAAACATTTCCCCACTTAAGTGGTCAAATGAAGCATAACCTACAAGTTTTACTTGGTGGCACCTTGCATACACAGCATGCATTCAGGGGCACATGCTGCAGCTCAGCTCATGAGTGGCAATTCATTGAGCTGAGGCACCTCAAATTTGTTTGAGCATGTGCCCAGATGTAGTCTTGACATATGAACACAGAGTTCAGATCATCTGCATGTATAAAGAGATATAAAAGGCCCCACTAGAACTGTGAGAGTTAAACTCTGTAACAGGCAGACAGAAACTGGGATTGACAGACTGGAATTTAGAAGATCAGATTCTTCACTTAGTTTACACCCATAAAAATCAGGAGTAACTCATCAGCAAAGCTCCTTTGATGTGGAACCAAGGCAAATGACAGGGAACCAAGTTCTAGATGTCCTTCCTTCAGGCACAGTCACAGCACCAGACCCTGCAGGAGCTCCTGCCTTTGGGCATTGTGTTCAGGGAGCAACAAAACATTGCCTTGCTCCAAGGCTGGTGCTGGGGCAGGAAGCAGACGGTCTGGCAGTTAAATTCATGGCTGATTCCTCCCCTTGAGTTTGTACTGACAGAAATAGCTTCCAGGGAATTAATGTCGAGATAAATTGAGTTCCTGTGTAATCTCATGGCACCCACAGATAGGTCATGACAATTTGCTATTTATTGTGAGGTCCATCCTGTGAATCAGGAACCATTTACTGAATTTCCCCAGAATAAATCAATCGCTACGCTCTAGTAACAGGATAAAATTAAGCAGAGAAAAATTGAGGCTGATCATTAGTAAAATTTCATTAATGGCAAGCTCTATTAGACTGTGGAACTGTCTCTCCAGGGGAAGGGTGGAATCCTGTCATCAGAAATGCTGGACAGGGCAAAGCCCTAGGGAATAGATATAACAAGCAACAATTCAGCATAGAAGAGATGGCATGGGCTAACTAGCTGACCTCAAAAAAACTAATTTCAGACCTGATTTTTTGTGAGCCAATCAAAATCTTTAAAAACAAATTAAAACATCTGTACATGCCAGATTAGACATACTTGTTTATAGCTAGCTGAAACATACATTAAAGACAGGACCAAAATCTCACATGCTGTACCATTTCTTCAGTTAGCTTATTTCCTAAGCCCCATTTCGTATTTCAAATATTAACAAATCTGAACCTGTGCTACTGTTAGAAGGAATTCTAATTTGCTGATGCTCATGGGAAAAAAATGACGCTTCTGAAATGTCTAAGATGATCAAGGTATATTTGACTCAAAACACCAGCAATTTCTTCTTCTATTTAGTGACAAATCCTAAATAAGAAAAAGCCGCTTTCTGTAACTAGGTCTTCCAATTGAGAAGAAACTAAACCTGAATTTCTGAGGCAAATTAGCATACACATAATTATATTGCTCAGGAAATGTTTCTGTAATTACCTCCCCCCAGTGAAGGAAAACAAACATCGATCTGTTTTTTGGCTGGTGTTGTGTCTTTTGTTCATTATACAACAGCAAGAACATGAAGAAACTACAGGGACACAGTTGGATCCTGAATAACCACATTTCCTAACTGTATGCAAACATGAAAGTCTCAGCTATGTTAACTGGCTGCTCTGTTTTCTGGCAGTGTCTAAAACACAATTCACAGTATGCACACCTGCAGGGCTCCAAATTAGTGAAAGGGATACGGTCCCACACTTAGTTCATGGCTCTTGAGACAGTACAGAATCATAGAACAGCCAGGGTTGGAAAAGATTAGACCCAAAACATCACATCAGTTCATGCTTTCTGAAATACTTGGAAGAGTTAGCCATTCAGAAATCATTATGTCCAGAATATTCTTTATCCTAGGTCAAGTATGATCTTTCAAAACAGCCACAATAAAGGAAGCATAAATATTGCATTCTGTGCATGATCAACACTTTACCAAAGACCTTGCTGGAACACTTTTGCCACGAGATGTGGTAGTGCACCAGGTGTGTGCTTGTGACAGCTCTGCATGCTGGACCACAAATACCTCAGGGATTACATGACTGCTTTTCATTCAGGAGGTAACTCAAGAGCCCAAACACTGAGCTTTGCTCTGGCTGTATCATGCCAGGGAAGAGGCTTGTCCAGGTTCTGCTCATTTTGCTCCTGCTATTGATGCAGCCTCACTCACAGAGCTTGGCAAAAGCATCTGGGCAACTAGAAGCTACAGACTTCAGCTTCACACAGGGAATTATTTTTACTAAGCAAGAAAGGGTTATTAGGAGAGCTGTGTTTAAATATGTAATGGATGAGCCTCTGCTCTGCAATGATTCACTGTTGCACCGGGCACACCAGACTAAGGGAAAAGACTTATGCACCCAGCAGCTCAGTGGCAAATGAAACCCAACATTTTGCAATGTAACACAATCTACCAGGGGGGTACCACAGCCAATTTCACCCAATCCAAAGAAATTAACTCTTTTTTTTTTATACATATATATACATGTATATTTTTACATTTACGTACATATGTATATGCTTTTTACATAAGGAGACACTTAAAGAAGTCTTACTTCACATGATAAAAATACAATGCGAGAGTTAAAAAGAACAAACTCACAGAAATCTAACCTGGAATTAAAAGCAGTTTAAGGTGCACAAGCACCAGATAAAAGCATGCATCTACATATACAAACCTCACCAGAAAATCATTGTAAGCATCCAAATAATCAATACAATTAGCAAATAGCTTTCTCTTTCAGAGGAACCCAATAGTCTCTGGATCAATAACGTTTAAAGTAAAAAGAAAGATATCAGACTATTTAAAAATACCATCGCAGAGAACTTGGTCTTCCTGTTAATAAATCAATACAAACTAAATTTTACAGCTTCTATAATCAGCAAGAGACATATCAGTGTACCTCATTAGGCTGGGGTTAAGAATCTGGCAGCAACCAAAGCCCATTTAATATCATTTACTTCAAGGCTACATGGCAATACAACAGATGCCCTAATTTATTTGTTGATCTTTGTATTAAAATAACAGTTTGCTGGTAAACAGGAAGGGTAATGATGCCAGTCACCCTTGTTAGTGGCTAATAATTGCTTAATTTGTCCACTAATTGACCTGTGCTACTGTTGAAGCACTGGATCATGTTGCAGGGCATGAAGTAAACAAGGCCACTATAATGTTACTTTAGAGAATGACTTCTGGAAATAGAACTACTTATTGCTATAAATTTTCTCTTCACAGATGAGCAGATTAATTGGTCTGCCAATTAGTCTGCTATTAAAGGAAAAAAAGGGCTGCCCACAGATTGGTTAGATCTTCGAACTACAGCCCCAGTTTGGGTCAAATGGAATAATCCAATCTGAATCAGTCACATCAGCTGTGAAAAATAAGACAAGCATTATTTAAAAACAAATCTCTGTGGCTGGGGATCAAGAAAAATAGTCCAATGACTATGTATTAGCTCTTCAACTGACTCTAAAATAAAATGGAAAAGATGGAATGGGCCTACTCAGGCACATTACAGTGTGGAAAAATTCTCCAATTAAAAGCAAAACAATACAGAATATTTTCATATCAAGCTTTCTGGAAAGTAATTAAAATAACTATTTTTCAAATAATAACATGCCATTATAGATGCTGCCTGGAACCAAAACAGCTCAGAAATTAGCAATTTAGCCATGGCATAAGAATAAACTTATCTATAGTCCACTAAAAATCAATCAATGTCTTTGCATTAACTTCAAGGAGCTTTTCCTAGTTGTAAGGGAAAGGAAAGAGTTGAAAACAAGCAAAAGGGAGAACAATAATACCAACCATGTGTCATTAGATACACAGTCACATTGCCCCTCCCAAAATAGCATTTTTTAACAGTCTTTCTTGGTAAATGCAGCTTAACAGAAACTGTGGTAAATCAGGACCAAACCTCCTCTATTCCAAGTCACTTCTCTGTCATTACTCTTTCTCAAGGCTAAATGCTCTTTCTCAGATTCCTGCTGCCTTCCACAGCCCAGCACCACTCACCTACCTAAATACCAGATCATGTGGCATCTCTTTACTTGCCCTAATCCAGGCTCAAATTAGCTACTGATGCTTCACAAGCAAGTTGATTATTCCCTCACCCGTAACACAGCAAATCAACCTTCCCTGCTCACATGATTTCCACTGTTCTGTCTGCATGTTTCCCCAATCAACCACTTTAAACTCTGTTTAAACTTCCTGCTGTCTCTAACATAACCTCTCCACACTTTCTCCTTGCAAACAAAAGCGTCTTGTCCCCTGTTTGACCATTACCCCATCCTTTTACTCTCAGCCTGACAATATGCTTAATTTTATAACTACATAATGCATTTTCCCTGCTTCTATTACTGAAAATCTAATCTCCACAGATCCTAATGCAATATGGCAACTGCTAATACAAACATATCCTGGACTGTATCTACTATATGCCAAGAAAGAAGTCATATTTTCAGATCCATTTTCCTAGCACTAAATAGCTGCTGGTATCCTCCAGTCAGCTCTCTATAACCTACAGTTTAAAGAGAAAGTAAGAATTAAGCTCTAAAAATAATAGGATATATCCATTGGAGTCCTGGATGCTTAGCATATATAAAACCATTGAAATGTTCTATTACAGAAGAATGAAAGCAACATGGAAGACACAGCTGTGGAGAATAGGAAAGAAAAATGTGGGGTTGGGCTTTTTGAAGGGATTTTTTAATGTGATGGTGAAAAAATATAAAGTGATAGAATATTGTAGCTGCTTGGCCCTATCTCCACAGAACAAGTACAGCACAAGCAGTAAACAACAGCAGGGCACTGCCATGCGACCATTTGCTTGTGAATCAATTCTCTCTTGGCAAGGGGGCTCTTGTCTGTTCAACCTTTGCCCTTTCTCATGGGACTGCAGGGAAACAACAACAAAACAAAACACAGTACCTCCTGCCCCTCTTCCCTCCCAAAACAAGAGAACAAAACATGAAGAAGGCAGATAGATGCTCCTCTCCATCCCAGCATGGTGAGAAAGATGTCACTCACACTGAACCTGACTCAGCACAGGTCACAGCAATGCTGTGCCAGCATGGTCTCTACAGATTGCGCATCTGTGCTTACAGGGCACCCTCCAGCACAGGCCAATAGGCAAAAATGATCCAATAATGTCTTAGCTTGAAGTGTTCCCAATATTCAACACACAGCAAGGAGATAAAGAAAAGGCATGTGAATGGTGATAAACGAGCAGAGCTGACTCACAGCAGGGCTATTGACACGATCTAACATCATGCTGTCATTGAAATTACCTCTACAGAAGACCATCACATAGGGTGATCCATAAGCACAAGATCGTTGCAGATACTGACTTTTCTCTTACAGAGATGCTTCTCCTCTTAATGCATAAAAACAGACTGCCAAACTCAACTGTGCTTTGTTGGTTTGGGCTTTTCTTTTTAATACTCCATAGAAACACATTTATTTGGGCTGGAGGGGTGCAAAAGGGTGTGCACATTGATTCTAACATCCATACAGAAGGAATTTATAGATCTGGAATGTGTTTTTAATTGGTTTCCCTAACTTTCCAAAGACTCTTTTGGAATCCACGGGAAAACCAAAGTTTATTTAATCAAAATTATAAAAATAATATGGGTAACGAAGGATCACTTCAAAACTAAAACAGGCACCTAGGTAATGGCATCAGATGAAGGAAAATTTGTTGCCTGAAGTACATCAGTCACCAGTTTCGAGTTGCCAAGTCTGATGTATGTCTGCATGCATATGTCTCTCTCTGAGCAATTACTGCAATTGAGAATGGGAAGAACCAGAGCACTGGCTGTTTTTCATTAAATCCCTCTCTGGCCATTCACAATACGCACAAGTGCAAGGGAATTGCTTGCACTCAGAGAGGAATCCAGTACCGTCCTCAGTGAGTATTCATCAGATCCCACCTTCCAGGTCAACCTCTATTCCTCCTATCTTCTCTATACTGAATTCCATCTAATTTAAATCCATCTAACCTTTTACTAGGATGGGCTCAGAAGAGGCCTGCACAGGACTGCAGGTACCACATGATGAAAAACAATCAAGTTCCTAGAAAATGCAGAGAAGATAATAATTTTTCCCAGTAGTTCCTATGGATGGGAAATTCTCAAGGGAGACAACTGCTAAACACCACCATTACCCATGAGAAAACACACAGGAACCAGCCAGCACAGGTGAGACAACACTGGGGAGGATGCAACAGGTCAACTAGATACATCACTGGTTACAGGTCACCTAAAGCACACAAAAAGAGAAAGCTGACTGATTCTCCTGGAATACCAAGCCTTTATCACCAGCTAGACAAACATTTCAGTGCTAAATAAGATCTCATCACTTGAATGTGGCTGGTTAAAAGCACCCCAAAAAAGTCTTTAGTCCCCTGTGGCCATTTCAGTGTTTTTTTATCTGTAAATATCATTGCTGTCACAGAAGGATAAAAGCAACAGTGAAGTCCCTGGTGGATTGTACACACGGTCCCCCCACACCCACACCCCCCCTTCACATTTTTAAAGGAGTTTTAATCAGAAAAGTTTCACACCTAACATTAAGGATGCAGCTATGATAAGAAGGTTGATTAGGAACATATCAAGCTATATTACGTCATATTTGTTCCGTTATTTACCGTTTATTCTCCCATCTATTCTCTGGTGTAACTCCATGTTTCTTAAAAACAGAGGATTAAAAGCAATAGAAATCTCAAATAATGGGATAAACTGAATGTGCAGGAAATTAATGGGTGAATTAGATTACAGCAGATGAAACACTGAGGTCTCAAATGCAAAATACAGGGAGTTTATTTAATTTGTGACTCTTTTAAAATGAAAATATGCTCACTGACTCGAGTTAGTAATTTCACTGTTTTAAGATATGTTAGGCCATTACAGCTAGGCCTGTTTCCACAGCAGTGGAATAAATGAAACCAGCCAGTCTCCCAGGGAACGCACTACTTCACTGCCTTTTGCCAGCCCAGTGAAACAGTGCTAATATCAGCTCCAGAGAAAACTGTGCTTCCACTGCAGGGATTGCATGCAAAGGAATTGATAATGACTAGCAGCAACTACTTAAGATGGAAGAACAAGGCACTACGGATTTTAACTCAAGTTTTAATGTGCATGGCAAGCACAGACAGTAATTGATCTAAAGAATGTTTAAAGAAATTATTGTACCTGTCCTCTCCCTCACTCTGTCCCCCAGTTAGCATTAGTTTCACAAATAATTAATCTGTCATTCAGTGTGGCTGAAATAGAACTCCATGAAAAGGAAGCAGGAGGTGGGAAGGGCAGTCAAGAGCCTCCCAAAAGAGGCTCTGCCAGCAGAAGAGAGGAAGCTTGCTCTGTCAATCCCTGATCTGAATTAAGGCATCACAACCCCACCTCCACTCTATCTGGTTTCTCAGATGTATTCTGCATATAGTACTCTAACCAAGAGGACTGAAGTGTCTGCTGGAGGACCACAAGTGTGTGGCAGGCCTCTGTAAACAGATCAGAAGATCACAGTTTGTGAAGACAATGAGTAGCAGTTGCGTTATAGTGCATCAAAGCTCTACATTTTAAATAAGACTCCAGCCCATTCTGGCACCCAAGCATTCTGCCTTCTAGAACGTCCAATAAAGTTATAAAAATCCTCTCATACTGTTGTGTGGATACAGGAGACATTTCTGCCATTACAAATCTAAATGACATTAGGATGTCAAGTTCAACGAAGATGTGGGGATATCTTGCAGAGTAAGCTGGACCATATGATGCCACTAGGCAGACCTTCTTGTCCATTTTAATGTCTGCTGATTAAGAATGGATGGTAAAAACTGAAATGGAAAACACCTTGTGAATTCTTTTGTTTACAAGGATATCTTGTTTTCACACAAAGGAGGCACTTTTACACCATCTACCTTTCATGCGCACTGACTAATCCCACTCTTTCTGCTAGATGTCTTCATTTAGACCATGCAAATATTGCCTCAAAACCCAAAAGAGCTCCAGACATGCTGCTATAGATGCATTTCAAGCAGAAGGACTATAGGTAGATAAAAAGATATGACTGGAACAGGGTGAGCCACAAATCAACAGTCTAGAAGTAGAATCAATTCAGTGCAAAAAAGTTGGTAAGTGGTAAGTGTTTGGGATATTTCCTATGTATTTTTGAGAGCTGTGGCTATTCCATTGTAAAAAGATCCACATCTGCTTCAGAGGATATATGACTGCTGGTGCTGGACTGGAGCACAACATCCTGATGGATTACTGAAAAGATACACATTGCCAATAAATTATTATTAAAGTTGGCATTCTCAGTGACTAGGATGTGGGACCAGGAGCTGGAATGCCTGATTTTGGTCTGAGTTTTGACAATTCCCCCTAGATAAGCACTTCCTAAAACACCAGCCCTATAGAGCTCAAGATGGAAAACCTTTTGGTAACAGAGACAACCAGGATTGCTGGTCAGCTCAGAAATCGAGGCTTGAGTACTTCTCAACTCTGCTGTTTTTCCTTCCAGACAAAATCAAGGAGAACTGAAAGTGTTCCACAAAGCATAGATCGTGCTCACCTCATAGGATCACCTGGGGATGGTCAGACGGTGTATTTGAATTTCAACTGTTAAAACTGTCAGCCAAAAGAGAGACAATTAAGCGTTTTGTGAAAGCAAGCTCAGTTCCTACTTGAAAATCCTCCAGGTACTTTACTGTAGCAAATACTTGATCCTGCCTGAAAAAAAAACATTACTAAACAGACCTTAGTAAGTGATTAGACCACAAGAACTGTCTCATTACAAAAGACTGCCTAGTCATATTTACATAATGTTATTCTGCAAAAGCAGTCTTCTAGCATGACTTAAAATTTGCTCTGATGCTTCGACAGTTTAACAGCTGGAGCCCTAGGGAACCTAGAAGTTTGACCCTTTCTCTCACTTATTGGAACCCACAATTTATGACCTCAGGACTCATTTTGATGCCATTGATTTGTATTTTGGGTCTTTTCAGGCTTTAGAAAAAGACACAGAACAATTTAAAAAACTAGATTCTCAACAGCTTCAAACTTGTGGGTTCATGCTGCTTTAGCACTTGATGAGAGAAGCCACAGGGTATTAGTGGTGCCATCTACCTCCTCCCACTGCAGCTCTGACTGCATGGGACTCAAAACACTCAAACAGCACTTGGTACTCACTGTGAGTCCAGGTGGTACACTGGGTTAATTTCTCCCATTATTCCATGGTATCTGCATCTCCTGTTCCTTACAGCAATGGGATCCCTACCACCTTCAAAAGTAGATCAATATTAAGGGAGTGGAATGAAGCCCGTGCTGGATTTGTCTGGTAAAAATTACAAGATTGAACAGAGGGGAGCAGGCTGCCTCCTGACCACTGTAGTGATAAGCCCATAGCTCAGCCATTTAATTACCCTGATGGTTGATGTAGTTTGCTTACCTACAGACTAATCCCCCCTGAACCAGAGGGCAGACATACAGCTCTCCAGTAGAACTGGTGCAAAGACCTGTGGAATTGACTTGAAAGAACATATCAGGCTGTCAAAGGGAGAGACCTTATCAGCAGGAGTATACAGCTGCTGCAGGGCTGCCCAAAGGGTTCCTAAATTCAGCGCACATAGCAGACTGAGTGGGTGGCTTTGTTTGTTGCTTTGTTTCCTTCAATTTTCCTAATATGCTATAAGGAGCTCGGAGCTTTCATTGCATCAAAATGAGCCTGCCAATACCCCCCAGATGATGCTTCTCTTTTCCTCCTGGGAAGAAGCAAAAGGTTTCCTGGAGAAACACTGCAGGGATCAGATGATCTCACTCTATTATGAATTGCTTGGGATTTATCAGAACCATTCTAAAAATGTTTCTTTGGAAGATGATGCAGTTGGTTATTATTATTCGAAGTCTGTCCTTCCCATAAGTGTGAGTCCTCCAGACAGCACTGAAAACATTTGCTGGATTATGGCCCTTAATTTTTTTGCAGAATTAAGTAATGTTAAATACAGCTAAGAATTAAGCCTTAGGAATTAATAGAAATATGCAGGAGATCCACCTTTCCTGACATGCAAGACAAGAAGGTTGCAACCCAGAAAAGTGCTTTGATTGCAAAGGGGGAAAAGGCATATACATGAGTAGAAAAATCCTGAATGCATGAACCAAGGTTAAGCAGGCATGTACCCTGGCAGAATTAACTCGGGCATCCTTGCATTGTTTCTTTATCGACTTACAAAACATCAGCCTCTTCACCATGGTCCTAAAGGGGAGTTTCAGCTGTACACCACTGGCTCACGCAGCACTAAGATGTAAAACAGAAAATCACTTCTTCAGTTTTCTATTTCTAAGAGCTATCAGGGTCTTGGGGGGGGGGGGGGGGGGGCAATCTAGAACATTAATTATTGCTGCTCCATCTAGAAGTAGGCTGAGCTCTGCAGAGACAACTGTTCCCTTCCCCTCCATGACAGCCAGACACAAGGAGCTCAGAAACCCTTCCAGGGCCAGAAAGGAGAGTGCACCACAAGTGTAACATTTCCAAAGTTGTCTGCACCAGGGAAAAAAATCCAAGTTTTATAAGTGATAAAAATAAACTCTTTTATGGGCCCAGGGGGGACTAAAGCAGGCTTTGTTCTACTTGGGAAACCACTAAAGGTTGCTGGATTATGAGGAGTAGCCAGAGGTGATGACACTTATCCTCTTAAGCCCTTTGCTGATTCGTTTCACCAGGACTCTGAACATTCCCTATGCCCAGAGTTATCTTTCCACAATCTGTCAGTAGTGACTCTCTCTGGGGACAAGTAATGTTTGGATTTTCTCTGTGCTTAGTTTAACAAGGAGGGGTCTGGGAATGAAGGGACTAGTTTGACCTAACACCTCCCTTTGGGGCTTGTCATCCTGTTTTGCATATACAGTAAAAGCACAAGCAAGCAGCTACATTGTGCTCTTAGTCTTACGGCATTAACTGTGGTAGCAATAAGAACCACGTAAATCTTAAGATGGATAGGTCAGCCCAAGCAAAGAATATGTTATAAGCCAAGAAGGCAAAAGGTAGATTTCTCTGGAGAAAGACGGAGAATACATTTACATATGAAAATCTAATACACAGTGAAAAAGGAAAAAGGCATTACATAAATAATGCTAGGGAAGAAATGAAAAATACATACTTTTAAAGACATTCTAAAAATGGTTTCCAGCATCTGAAAGCATGTTGCTCAAGCAAGCAAGGACCCAGAAGCAGTGGGTACGGATCAGGCAGGCACACAAAACTGTGACGTGGAGAATAGAGGGGCACTGTAGAAGTCCAGTCACTCACAACTATCCTTTCCACTTTCCTTCAGCTGTAGAGTGTTGCAAGACTATACTGTGGAGCATCTCTGTTAATTTGCCTTGACCTTTGATAACTTGTAAGCACTTGCAAGTGGCCACTGTCATAAGTGGGCTACTCAGCTAGAAAGAATCCTGGTGTGACCCACTACTGATATGAAAGCAGAACCCGTATTGTTGGAAAGGAGCAAAAGCACATGGGGAATGAGGAGTTTGCAATGGTGATACGGTGCCCTAACATTCTATGTCCCTCAAGACAAGACACTTGTGGGATCCAAAACACAGTGTGAAGCTGATCTGAGATGTACTTGGGGAGCAACACATACTGCATTATTTTGTGCTCCTGCTCTCCAGCTCAGAACTTTAACCCTCTCAGCTGAAGAGCCGAGGTGTCTACTCTTCAGGACTGAACCCCAGCTGCTCACTTCTACCAAGAACTGCTGTTTTGCCTTTTGTATACAAAGATGGCACATACATACATATCTTCCTCAGATCCCAACAGTGGCAACTGACAGCCTGGGCCTAAAGGAAATCTGCAGAACTCTTCACTCTTGTTTCCCCTATGGGGACAAGTGAAGTGGTCACTTTCTGTTACTCTTGATGTGTGGAAACACTAATCAAGCATTAATGGCATCTTTTGCCTACTTCACTGATTTCCACTTTACCTGGTTTGCAGTTCATACTGCCTCAGTTTTATAGGGTTTTCCTTTATTTCAATTCAAATCAACTGTAAAGGTGAAATGCAGCTCTCCTGTTTGTACTCCAGCAAAGTCATTCATAAAACTCCTGTAGGAAAGTGGGGCACAGAGTCCACAAGAACTATGCAATACTGGTGCCACCCAGAAACACAGCACATCTAAAATGGACAATGAAAGTCCAGAAACAGAGAAGAGTCCTGTTATTTCAGTAAAGAGCTACTTTACTCTTTCCCGTGGTTGCCTGCTATCATGAGAAAGGCAAGTGGCATTGCAGCCAGTTTGCCCTTCCTGAGAAGTGACTACCTTGCCCCTAAAGCTAGGGTGAACTCACTGTTTGCTCTGGGTTTGCACCTAAAGTACTGAACACCTAAAAGTACTGCACAAGCAAAACAAATAGCATGTGAGACAAGAGACCGTCTATCCATTTCCCCCTCGATTCATGGAAGTTGGTGGTAGACGCTGAGGAGTTCTAATCAGCAATAGTCAAAACTGAAATGAAACTGAAGCCCATTTGCACAGCTAAGTCTGTAACTTCAGTCTGAACAAACAATGAGAGCAGGGACTGTATGCAACACCAGAACTACTTTTGGTTGAGCCACAAGCTGATCAGACTGGGGGAAAGAGGAAAAAGAGTGATTTGTTAAACAAAAACTGAATCCTCTGGAAGGTCTTATGGCCAAGAAAATGCTGTCTGCATCTGAATTTTTTATGATTCCCAGATGAAAGTTGTGTATTGCAAGCTGCTTCCAGTGGTGCTGGAGGGAACTTGTTGGATAACTGCTTGCACTGGACTCCAGCAGGAAAAAGCCTTTTTAATGTGATTTAATTTTTTGTCAAAAGCGACCGTGTCTCTGCATGAGGAAAAACCTGTAAAAGTGCTGCTCTGCCCCTCACCAATGGAGATAGAGCTGTTCTTTTATTTACACCGCATGGTATCCAGGCAAGAAATAAGCTCCACAGATAAAAATTAAGGCCACTCCCTGTCAGTACAGATGTGCTCCTGGCTGCCAAGCAGTGGAATATGTCATAAGCCCCTACTTTTCCTCCAGAGAAAATCCTGCTGTGAAAATAGAGCCACACTGCAAATCATAAAGGTGATGGTAATTAGCACTGAAGAGGGAATATTCAGAGAGCAAACTGTCCTCACATGAGGAGGGCTGCCACAAGCAACTGGCGCCTCTGCTTATAAAGAGGTAAAATTCCCCAGAAGGGCATGAAGTACATGTGAAAAGCACAGAGGAAAGTAAGGAGGATGCATATTCCAGGGCTCCTCTAAGCACTGAGGGGGTTTTGTTGTTGCTGTTTAAGGAAGACAAAAAAAACCCCACCATTTCCTAGAGAATTCTACTTGGAGACTGTCTTATTGCGAATCTACTTTGAAGCGTATTAAGCTAAGAAGGAATAAGATGCTCTTGTTCCTAAGAACTGCTCATGAAATGTTCTGTTGCACTTTACATTCACAGCCTGCCTCAGATGCAAATGAACTCTCAAGTGCCAGCAAGCCCTCAGACAGAAGCTCTCCCCAAGCACTCTGCAGCAATGGTTTTGAACTCTGGCAGCACTGTGACCACATAAGCTAATGTCAAGGTTCTATTTCCCTCATATCCTTAGCTATTATGAACATTGCCAGGAAGAAGAAGAATCAGAGTTCACATGTAACCAGGGGCAAAGGCAGTCTAACTTTCTACCTTGAGTAGTCAGACAGAATTTTAACATCTTAAAAGGTAAATTTAACTTAAATAAACAACCTCTACTACTGCATGAAATACACAGACATCAGATGGGAGAGACAACTACTCTATGATTCTATGCCAGTGAACATGTTGGACAAACTGAGATGTGAGACTGACACGCACATTCAAAAGGGTTTATTTCAAAGCCACTAGAGGGGTCCGTTAGCTGAGCAAGGGGGCAGTCATTTCCTAGCTGCTATCTCCAGTGCAGGACAGGCAACCTTCCTGCAGTGAATTAGGGGCTCGGTTCCAAGGGGTTTCCAGTTGTGACCCAGGATAGTACAGTTCGCTGTTCCCTGCTTCTTCCCAGAAGCAAAAGGCAGACCCAGCTTTGAGAAGATAGTACCTGTGAGAAGACTGGGTCACAGCATTGCTCAGCTCCACCCTTCATCCTGTGACAGCCTGTTTCGCATTTGACAGAAGATGGTTAAAGCTCAGCAGTCCTGAATGGCTTCTCCTTCACCTGGAATTAGCTACCCTTCTGTTTGCTCTTTGCTGTTATGGCACTATATATGTTTGTTTTTTTTTTTAAGGGAAATGGCAGTGATCAGTGCCATTCAGAAGCCAGGCAGAGATATAATAGCCATGAAAAATGAAATCTGTCAGTGATGCTAGAAAAGAGCTCCTTTTGGGTAGATGGGAGCCTGGGTGAACAAGAACTTGCCCTGTTTTCATTATCTGTGCCACCTGAAGACCTGGCTTACGCTTGTTTGTAACACAAGGCAGAGTCCAGCCTGGTAATGTTTTGCATACATGCTGTACTGCTGCCTGAAAAACTTGAATTAAAGTTTGTTCTAAGATGTACAGACTTTTCATTTCCTCCTTTTTTAGCTGAACACTGAAACAGATTTTTACCTTTCTTTATTTCTTCCCTTCCCCATGCTCCTTTTTCCCTCAGTGATAAAGTGACAAAAAAAGCAGGTAGCAAAGAAAAAAAGAGAGAAAACATAGAAGAAAAAAACAAAAGTGAGCTTGCATGTAATTTCAAATAAAGCATTCTCTTTGGAAACCCGTGGCATTATGAAAAGAAAACTAACTATTTTTCATCCTTCTCCAATTATTTTTACATTTAGCAGAAAAGACTCAAAATCACAACCTCCAAATCCAAGCATGGATATCAGGGATGCAGAACCATTTGCTGATCATGTACTAAGTAGCTGTACCCTTGAACTATATTATAGAGCACATCTGGAAATTGCCTCTTAGATGTCACATCTGTCATTAAGGAACCAGCCTTCCCAGGGAGGGTGACTCTTCAGAGAGCTGTGTGCCACTGCTCAAAAATCACCCTAAATCCACACTTCCTACCTACATAGAGTTTAATAGCAGTTTGCCCACATGTTAGAGTCCAAGCTAAGCGCTTTGTGCCTACAATTCTTCCTAGGTAAAATTAAGCAAGCCTGATAAAGAATGTGCCCCCTTTGGGCTTTAGGCATGTGCCCCATTACCCCTCTTCTCCATCCTCAGAGTCCAGAGAAGCACTGGAAGAGTAAAGACACCTCCATGGCCTATTGCCTGGGGCAGGAGCCAGCCCTCATCCCAAGTCCCTTCTTACTCTCCAAACAAGCTTTACGCCTTTTCCTCTGCAAGCTGCAGAAGTCAAGGAGACAGGCTTCTTATAAACATCTACACAGTACTTGTGACAGGCACACACAGAGCATAGGAGCAATCTGTGCAGGGCAGAGGAAGAGTTTCACCCAGGTGCCCTTGTGTCAAAGAGAAGATTCCAGTGGCCAAGTCCTCATCACACATGAATGCTAGCTCCTCGGAGCAGCAGCTATAGCAATGCAGAAGGAGCAAGGAGGTAAGTGCAGGCCACCTTGGAGACAAAACTGAACTGAAAACACAATGAAAACAAACAAAAAAAAAATCAATTCAGCTGAACTGAGCCAGTGCAGGCAAAGTACAAAGGGCAAAGAAGACAAAGCCGGAAACAATAGACCAGCAAGTTTAATATCACTCACGAAGAAGAGCTGAGACACTACTGAAGGAGAATGGAAAAGGCTTAAAGATAAGTATAAAAACTAGAAGAGACTCCTAATTGCGAAGCCTGACATACCACTACCACACCTGCAGCTTTATCAGCACCAATCTCGCACAGTTCTACACTTAAAGAGAGGGTTTCATCTCACAACTTCGATTCCTTAAAATTAATGATTGTCACTTACTGGGAGCTGTTTATTTTTCTTTAACAGAGCCATGCAAATGAGATCTTAAGACAACCCCAGACTTCCTGTGGTCTTTACACCACTGTTCTGAGCTTTGCATGTTCATGTCCTGGTCTAATTCAATTGGGGCAGGACTTCAAGATTCCTGCCTGAGATTTCCCCACTAGCAACTAGATGTTCCAGCACAGACTCAGCAGGCAGTGTCATAAGCAATGTGTTAGGTAACACTTCTAGAGTGTTTGCTCTTCCCTGTCGGCCCAGGGGAGCTATGTTGCACAGGCACAATACCACTCACTGAAAGTGTAAGACTTACGGCCCATGGTTGTACAGAGCAATATACACAGAAGATGGCCCTGATATAACTGATAACTGGGAAGACATGGATCAACATCTTCAAAATCCACTCGGGCTGCAATTTCTAGTGGGAAAACCAGTCCACATTATGGAAAGATAAACGCCCATGAAGTTCAACTGGATGACTCTTCTCTTTTTCCCATCCTCAGACATCAGCAAAGTGCCAGAGTATGTTCTTACACGATGTGCTTTGCCCTAGAGGCAGGCTGGTTAGTGCTGAAGGGAATGATCTTTACGCTAATGCTATTCAGAAGTATGAGAAGTCAAGAAACATCTCAAAACCAGTATGTTGAAAAGATTAATTAGGCAATCCCACTTGGAAACAAAGCCAATTTGCCTGCTGTTATATAGCGAAGTCTTTTACTATTCTCCTTCTTGAAGACCAAGGGCTCCTTTAGCTTTTTGATATTGTGAAGCGGATTAGTTAAACAGAGGTAGTCAAAGGCCTGCCATGGGCAAAGGGCAAACTGAATCAAAGCCACTTGACATTTCTTAGTTGCGTAGGCAAAGCTGACCTTGTCCTAGGAACAAGGAGTTACAACTGATCCATTCCTCCTACCAGAAGCTGCAAGATGAGTGAGCATGAAGGGGCAGTCTTGGGACTGAGAGCCTGCCTAGCAAGCTCAATTTTTGGCTCCCAATTCCACTGATAGGGTGGAAGAGATGAGACAGCAACTTCTACTGGAGATGGGAAGGGGGTCTTACAGTCACATAACAGCCTTCTCTGCATATACCACACCTCCTCCCTCAGGGGCAGCACAGATCTCCACAGATCTAGAGATTCCTCCTGCCTTTTGCAGACTGACCATGCCCCTCTGCCCACTCTGCCACCATCACATCATCTTCTCTTTTGTGCAAGGTTCCTTGGCATATCCAGCAAGCATACACAGTAGGATAGTAAGTCACATAACCCTGCATCCAGAGAACTTTAATCTCATTATAAATGCCCTGCAGCTCAGGAAACCAGGTGTATAACCTCTCATACCTGCCTGACACAGTCACAAATTGATTCAAAACCTGTGGTATCCTGTAACGGCTAATGTCACTTTGGGTAGCAGAAATCCTTCTAATGGTCTATTTACATCAATAAAATTTTAAGAGGGGCATTTATTTTCATTACACCAATATGGATGTTTCATATTCTCAAAACAACCTCTGTCTCCCCTGGGATACTTTACACTAAAATCCCATCCAGGAGATTTACAAGGGACAGACGATAGTGTTTTTCATGTTGCTTTAGAAGTCAAGGAGAGTGCGTTTTCCTTTGTATTAAAGCTTAGGAACCATGCACTTGCGAAAAAAAGTAAGTCTCAGCGAGAAGAATGAATGTAGTCTAACAACTTTTAGAGAGCCCTGCAGCTCATTTTATGTTTGGGCTGTTGTATTCTGTTGTCTTCGTCTGCTTCTCATCATTTGGTTTCCTGAACCCCTATAAAAGAGACCATGAACTACAGCAACTGGGTTCACCATGTTCCCTCACTGCTTCAAAGTGCTAAGCTGCAGCTAAATGAGCAGGAGAGTGTTCCTACCCCCTCCTGCCACAACTTACGCATATCATCTTGTGTATGAAGAAAACCATTCACTTCATAGGAAGAGTCTGTTTTTTTATTGACCACTAGGACAATTGGAACTCTGCAACATCAGATGCACTTTCCTATGGACTGCAGCCAAAAGAGGAGATATGCAAAAGGATACAAGTATTGAAATGCAATGGAAGATCAGTGTCTTTGTACCTCTGTGGTCGCAAAAGAGTGCAAAACTGCCTTAAAGTGGAGCTTCTGTTAAGTTCAGTTCTCTTCAGTATTAGCAATGCAGCACACAGCCTGGAACACTGGCAACAGCCCCCACAAAGGGCATTCCTATATCTAATAGCACTAACAGGCCTGCTGCAAGGCCTTCTGCATTCAAAGATGAATTGCAGACTAAGCTCTTATGAATATGGAGGCATTCACTTTGAGTCAAGAAGTAGCCAGGAGAGCATAAGTGCTTGCTTCCAGTCTTTTCCTTTGGCAGAGAACACGGAAGTGAGATTTTGTAGCAATATGAAGTACATGCACAAGGTATGCACTCTGTATGGAATCCAATTTTGTTTCCTCCTCTAGTAGGAAATATGTATGAGACATGAAGATGATTTGGCTTTATAGAAGGAAGAATACAAAAGATAAAGTCAGTTCAGAACTGATGTAGCCCATGTATTGAATCAGATTCAAATTCAGTCTCATATAAAGCCTGGCACATGACAGCCTCAAGCTTTCAACGGCACCATTGTTACCACAACAGACACTTTGTGGGGTCAATGTTTTTCTCCAGTACAGCTGCTATTACCAAAAGCATCCTACATCAATGCCCACAGAACATAGTTTCATTTCTTTAGGAGAAAATTATCCTCTGAAAACAGCTAGGTCATCACCTCTGTTACTTCTAAAAGGTTCTTTTCACATGTAAAGGCTTCATTAGCTTTATTTACACTTGCATTCAAAACATGCCCTCTCCTGTCTTTCAGTTCCTATCACTTATGCACTAATGCTCAAAAGATTTATGCTTAGTGAAGGAAGCAGAAAATAAGCTTTTAGCCCTGACAGTTTATTCCTCCTCTTTCTTTGTAATAAAAGAAAAAGTTTGACTAAAATTCCAAGCAGGAGTAGCAAGTTTCAAAATTACTCTTCTCACACACACATACAACTGCCTTTCCCATTAACAAAACGCCAAAAACATAAAATCACAGAATTGTTTGGGTTGCAAAGGACCTTAACATCACCCAGTTCCAGTCCTCTGCCATGGGCAGAGGTACCTCACACTAGACCATGCTGCACAAGGTTCTGTCCAACCTGGCCTTGAACACCGCCAGGAATGGAGCATTCACCGCTTCTTTGGACAACCCATGCCAGTGCCTCACCACACTTACAGTAAAGAATTTCTTCCTTATATCTAGCCTGAACTTCCCCTGTTTCAGTTTGAAGCCATTACCTCTTGTCCTATCACTACAGTCCCTCATGAAGAGTCTCTTTTCAGCATCCTTATAGGTCCCCATCAGATACTGGAAGGCTGCTATGAGGTCTCCACTCAGCCTTCTCTTCTCCAGGCTGAACAGCCCCAACTTTCTCAGCCTATCTTCATTTGGGAGGTGCACCAGTCCCCTGATCATCCTCATGGTCCTCCTCTGGACTTGCTCCAACACCTCCATGTCCTTCTTATGTTGAGGACACCATAACTTCACACAGTGCCCCAAGTGAGGTCTCATAAGAGCATAGTAGAGGGGCAGGATCACTGCCTTTGACTTCCTAAGTCACACTCATGTTTTAGAGAGCTTAACTCTCTAAATCCTTCAAGGTTCCTGCAGGTTCAAAATTCAAGGCATTGCCTCCATGAATCATAGAATCTATAATATCATAGAATATCATGTTGGAAGAAACCTCAGGGATCATCTGGTCCAACCTTTCTAGGCAAATATGACCTAGACTAGATGTCCCAGCACCATGTTCAGCCAAATCTTAAGTGTCCAATGTTAGGGAACCCACCACTTCCCTGGGAAGATTATTCCAATGTCTGATTGTTTCCATTGTGAAAAAATTTCCTCTAGTGTTCAACTGGAATCTCCCTAGGAGTAACTTGTTTATTACCCATCCTCTTTTCCATGTGACTCCTTGTTAAAAGGGACCTTCTGTCTTCTTTGTAGGCACCCTTTAAATACTGGAACGTTTTGGTAAGGTCTCCCCTGAGCCTTCATTTCTCAGTGCTGAACAAACTCAGTTCTTTCAGCCTTGCCTTTATACTGCAGGCTTCCCAGTCTTTTAACCATCTTTGCAGACCTTCCCTGGATTCTCTTCACCCTGTCCACATCTTTTTTGTATAGCAGGGACCAAAACTGAACACAATATCCCAGGTGTGGCCTGTTGAGTGTCAAATTGGATAATGAGTTCTCTGCTGGTGATGCCCTTGTTGATACAACCCAGCATCCTGTTGTCTTTCTTTGCTGCAGCTGCACACTGTTCACTCCTATTGAGCTTCCATCAGGACTCCCAGGTCCCCTTCCACAGAGCTGCCAAGTAGATCCCAGCTGCACTCTTGTATTATGTTTACCCAGGTGCAAGACCTTTCACTCATGCTTATTGAACTCCATAAGGTTCTTGTTAGCCCACTCTTCCAGCCTAAGTCATCATGCAGGATGGGTCTCCCTCCCAACATTTCCACTTCCCCACTCAGTTTGGTATCATCATCATAATTGGTCAGGGTACACTTGATCCCATCTTTCAGAACATTTACAAAGGTATTAAATAGCATTGGGTACCATAGCGATCCGTGAGGACCCCACTAGTGATATGTCATTGATTTGGAAAGGAGTTATTTACCACCACTCTTTGGTGCAGCCCGTCACTGAAGTGAGCTAGAAAACTGCCACAGCTTTAAGGAAGCATCTTGGAATCTGTATAGGAATAAAACTCTTCAGAGCACCTTGGACACATAAAGAGCAAGTTCAGTTACCCAGTACCCCAATGAGTTACTGTGCAACAGCAGCACTCCTGACACAGTGCTAGGAGACATTTTCAGGCAGCCTGTCCCCTTCTACCCCATTCTTTAAACTTAGAATCAAAATTTACATGAGAGTTTTCCAATTTCTTTTTTTCCCTGCACTCTGCTGGGAAGAAGTTGGGGGTTAAAAACACAGACCGAGAATGTTAACAGAAAACCAAGAAACATTGTCCAGTGTAGTCTGGTTTTTCATTTTATACCATCTGATTTAAGGGTGAAGCGAGAGGGAGCATTCATTTAAGCAGCTGTAATGAAAAGAGATTGATTGAAAAGTCATTTCTGCTCCATTTCTTATGGATAAGAGTCTCAGGTGTCTGTTTTCCTTATATTTTCTTTTTAATGGCTGTTCCCTATTCAGCCCATAAGCTTCAAGGTCAGCTTCAGGTCAGATTACACTTGGCACAAGATGCTCAGCATCTGCAAACCCAGCTATGGGATCCTTCATCCTTCCCTCTTCCACTGGATCTTCCATTCTGGGCTCTCAGCCTGGCAAACTATGTTAAAGTAAAACAATTGGGGTACAAATAGTAATTTTTGGCATTAATGCCACACGGGAAAATGTCATAAAAAGATGGCAAATAGCATCCTACTAATAAAACATGCAAAGTGAATGAAGAAAGTAATGAAAGGAAATGCATGTCTAACTACATCTAGACATCCTTAAGTTTACAATTACAGACTGCTTGTAAAGCCAAAGCATACAGGACAAACACGGTAGTCACCACATGTGCCCTACAACCTCCTATGCATATGAATAGTGAGAGATAGTTGCTTATCTCCTGCTAAACACAAAGTCTAGCAGGCAACAGAAGGACATATAAGACTATAAGAATGCTGAGTGGTAGGAAGGAGGGAATATTCTTATTGCCAGATACTGGATAAAATCCAGGCCTTTGGAAAGCTGGTTATCACCAGTGTTTAGAGGGTAGTGACTGGAGTTACAGATTTTACACATACATATTTGCACACATTACATACATACAAATATAGGCATTATCTGACATGTACTCCACTTGTAAGAGTTAATTTACTTGCCTAGACAGTATAATGTGGAAGAGGGAAAATAGCATGCATTTGCTTAAATAAAAATATGAGAGGGGAAGAGGGAAAGAGGTGGAAAATAAGGAAAAATATCTAAGAAAAAAAACCCACAACTTCTGAAAAATCCCTCAGAAATCTGAACAACCCATGAGTGATGAGTTCAAGCTGTAAGTTCACACTTTTCTGTGTGGCACTATAAAAGCCTTCCAGGAACAGTAGTAATTCCAGTTAGAAAATGGTCTGTAAGAGCTAAGTGAAAACAATAGTCCTCTTCATCTTAGACCCCACTCATACTTACTCATCCCCAAACATGACACAAGCATCAATGCTCCTGATGATTGTCACAGCCTAAGGAGTAAAGCACCATTCTACCTTTGGATGCAAAGTGCACTCATGCAAATATACACTCTGGTGACTAACTCTTCATCTCTGTTCCTGAACTTCACAACAAGCAGGTAAGAACTATCATGAAAACTTCCTAAAAAGGCTAACCCAAAGCATTGTAATAACTCTTAAAAGACCAAAACAGAAAAAAACCCTCAAGGTTCTTAATCCATCTTTCTATGAAGAGGCCCTCTGGGGTATTCTCTGCCTTTTAAGGAAGGGAGCTACAGCTCAGCAGCTGCACCATGTGTGAAATATTAAAGCACTTGTTTTTAACTGCTGGATGAGGTGTCTAATGATTCTAGGGAGATCTGGCTACTGCTGCAAACACACCACAGCTGTAGGGAGACAGAGGTGCGTATCCAAGTTTATGATACTTTCACATCTGCAGGAATATTGGGTATTTGTAGCCAAAATACATTTTTTCAGTGGATTCTTCATAATAGAATAGGAAGAAGGATGATACATAAACAGTACAGTTCTGAACAGGGAAACGATCTTATGGTCTTTTCCCACAGGAACACAAAGATCCTTGCTTAGATTTATTTTGTGGCAGAGTGAAGAACAAAGGATTGATGGACAAGACCAAGTATAACCTGGAGCATCAAAGCTAGGCAACTTGCTTCTCTGTATATCATTCCTAATCAAAAAATGGAAGATACAATATGGAGCTTCTGTCGGGCCCCAGGAAGCTGGTGTCTGGACTCTACATAGCTATATATCTTTAGCAGACAGCAGACCAAAGAGGTCATGAACAGACTTGGTTAACTCAAAGACAGCTTGAAAACTGAGCAAGGAGTTAGTTATGCTCTTACAGCTTGAAAGAGGCAAACAGAGCCTGAATTGAATGAAACTCAAGATTGACTGATAGAATTAAGAACAAAAATAAAGCTTGTAACTCCTTATCTATTCCTCTGTGGGATGATTCTCCAAGCCTGGGCAGTCACAGTTCTGCTCTTCCATAAATAAGATGCTGCTTGCACCCGGGAAATCTTTGGGATTAGCTGCCATATCTTAATACTTCAGGTTGTGAGCATAATCAAACATCCAAGAAGAAATCTGTTTACCAAGGAAAAAAAATCCTGACATGTTCCATATACACAGGCCTGGCATTTGGATATTAAATCTGCAATATCCAACTGCCAAAATACTTCCCTAAACTCCAGAAATATAACTCCTCATTGTGCCCTCATTTGACTGCCAAAAGGATCCTTCTTATCAATTCTTTTGGCCCTCCCACACAAAAGTTCCTAAAGATGGAACAAGCACCTAATTTCACATTTGGCAATGCTAGAAAAAACACAGCAATGACCTTGAAATGTTTGCCATTTCTACTTCTCTTGACACTAATTATACACACAAGGCAGCTTCATCTGCACTGAGCAGAATGGCTTGATGCACAGCAGAGTTCAGTGCCTTCAGATCCATGCATTTCCAAGCAAGTCAAGCATGCATTATAACTGCAGCTGCAGCAAGTTTCTGATGCTCTTCTCCAAGAGCAGCAGTCCCTTCTTTTAATTTTGCTTTTCCTTATCTCCCCTCTCCCTTCTTGTTTTAGTTTTTCCAACAAACCACAATGTTTCTTTGAGACAGTCAGAACATGACTTCCATCCATCCAGTTGTTTCACCAGGCTAAGCATGCCACCACTTTTTGCATTCCTTTTTTCCTCCACTTTTGAATAAACTCTCCATTATCAAAATAAAACAACATCATTTACAAAGTACCGCCTCAGCAGCATGCCTCAGCCCTCATTTCACAGGGCTATGCCAGCAGCCACAAACAGAATCAAAGCATCCAATTAAAAATCCATATTCATTAACAAACATTGTGTGTACTGTGATGCCCTGCATTGACTATGCCACTGCAGGAGATGGGAAACTTGCTGAGTTTTCCTGCTCTCAATCTGAAGCACTATTTTATTAAAGGGAAGAGTTTACCTTTGTTACTCCACAGGCCAGCAAGAAGAGGCCCAGTGTCCTTTTAGCTCATTGGGCTAGGGCATCAAAAGTGACAGCTGTTGACCTTTTGCCTTAGAGAGATGCCAAACATGAGACCTTGCCAAAATGAGAAGCACACAGAGAAGAACATGAAGCTGTGCCAGACCTTTCCCACTGAGGTCTTTAGGTACCAACAGGGCCAGTCACAAACCAATCCACAGCATAACAAGTAGCCAACGTACTAAACTCTACATATGCTTGATTGATGCAATTCATTGGCTTGGCAGGGCCAGATCCAAGCTGATGTAGTAAATTAGCATATTGCCTTGGCTTCAGGGAAGTTACGTTGATTTACACCATCAACAATTTACCACTGCAGAAAGCCGCATAACGTAAGTACAATATTTCAGACCTATACAATGGAGTTATATGAACACATGCCAGGATTATTTATTTATTTGTACCCACAAGCCTGACATTTACAACTCTTTATAAATACAAGCTGGGCAATTTGCTTGCTATTTTTAGCAGGAATGCTTTGTGCAGGGAACAGCTGTCAGCCACTGGATCTGTGCTCCTCAGAGCAGCAGCTTCAGACAAATAGAGGCCTTGGAATTAAATTGGAGCACAAGGGTCATTGATTTGCGGTGGAAAAGCAGATGAAGATAGTAGACAACAAGAAAAAACAACCAGTTAATGGAGAAACACTCCCAGAGCTTTTCCAGCCTATTTTCCTAAGAAAAGGAGGCTTACATGATCACACTGCATATGTACAAGTGTGACTGCCATTTCTTCCCCAATAGTTTCAGAGCCCATAGTCCAATTCTGATGAAGTTCAGCAGACATTTGCTAGACTAAGATGTTTCTACTGCCTCCAGGTAGAGGTAGAGGTGAAAAATTCTGCTGATAATCTCACTGTGGGAAAATGTGAGCTCAGCCTTGTAGCAGATCTAAACCTATGCAAACACAATACACACATCAATAGGAAATCAGATCTCAACAGATCTGCAGTCTTCATGCGGACACTCACCTTGACACACAAAGGAAGATGGTGTTTCCCCAGGGTGGACCCGTGCAGTGATGAACACCACTTTCTGTTCAGCCCCTGGAAGAAGGTTCACTGCAGCAGAAGGGGGTGGTAGGGGACAGGGGGGGAAGAGAGAGATAAAGATCCTTAAAAAGAGTCCCATGTATAGGAAAAAAGAGCCATTACTCTTTAAGGCATATCCTTTAATTAAAACTGGACATACATCACAAATAAGCACAATCTACAATTAAAGGAGGCAGTGTCACTGAGTATCCCATACCAGGCCATATAGCAGACTGCAGAAAGGCTGCGTAACTAATGACATGCAACCAAACCTGCAACAGCAAAGTTAGCTCTCTTTTCAAAACCCAAGACTTACTACAGTGAGTTTAACTGCACTATAATTGCTCTCTCACTTGTGATAAATGTCCCCTTGGGGCGACAAGAACAACAGTGGGGGTCTATTCACACGTTAAGCCAATTGCACCCTACATTACACTTGATACAAGCCTTAACAGTGCCCAACAATGGTAAAGTGCTAACAAATGACATTTATTAGGCTTTGCTTTGGGGGTTTTGAGGGGGTATTTTATTATTATTTTTTAATCTCTTAACTGTTTGGAGCTGCATCTGCCCTGACTGAAAGAAATGCTCAAAACCAATAAAGCATAGAAAAGTGTCCAGGATTAGCTTCTCCAGTGACAGCATGAAAATCTGCCAGGTCCCCTTCAAATTACAGATAGGTGGGAGACTTAGATCCCAACTATGCTGAATTTATATGTGTTAATCCCTCAGTATTGAAACTACACTACAGCCACCTGCGTTAGCTGTAAACTACATGGGTTAAGCAGGATGATTTCCCTGTTTGTGCAATGACTGCATTTAATAAAGAGGAAATAAAAATTACACTCTTTCAAAGTGAGTTCTGGGAATTTTAAAGACCATAAGAGGTCAGGACCTCAGTTAGATGTCTTATCGAGCTCTGAACACACAGCAGGGGTAGTACTAAACACAGCAGGATCCAATTGCTACAAACAGTTGAAATCTTCCTTTTGAAATACAAAGTTTACATACTAAATGGAGACTAGAAACCAAATCCAAGCCTTTGTTTTTGTAGTTAGTAAGATGTGTTACATATATACCCAAACATTGACTTTTAATTTCAAGGATGTTTGGGAGGCCTCAAGACCATACCTGAGTTATTTTGTTAATTTCCTGAACTCTTAGAAACACACAGCTTCCCCAATGGCAAATCACACCTACCAGCACCACAGGAATAATCAATACAGTTTGGGTTGTTCTCTGGAGACTATCTCAGCAGGTTTCTGTTTTATTTCCTTAGCCTCCCTAAATGTCCTACAGCTGCTCACCCTGCAACTCAGCCATTCATTTGTTCTTTCATACTCCAGCTTCACCGCTCTCTGGTGTTTTTGAGCCCCAGAGGTAAAGAAATATAAGAAAGGATGTCTCTGACAAACATTGCAGCTGGTGGGGTCAATTCTGTCTGCAGAACACAAGTGGGAGGCAGCAAAAAGGAACACACTAACTTCAGTTAGAAGTGATGACCACCCCACATCATTTTCATTAACATCAAGTAGTGTGGGATGAAGGAGATAAATCAGCAAACCAGCTTTAAAGAACAAAAGGAGAAGGCTGGAATCACTTTCAAAAGAGTTTTCCTCCTCTCTTGGAAAACTGCATTAAAGGGACAGGCTCAGGACAGAAGTGATGCTCAGCAACATGACTACCACTGTTTGGAGCTGGAACAACCTCTTGCTTAGGAGATCTTTTGGACAGAAGATGAGTTAGGGGGTGTTTGTGGGTATGGCTTCTTTTTTGTTTGTTTATAATTACACTTTTATTATTTATGCTTTACCCTTCACAACAGTTATTAAAATCATTAGTCAGTTCATTCTCCTCTGGAACTGAAGAGGACTTTCTCAATTTAAGGCTCACTGCAAAGCTTCTTGGTGTCAATGGGAGGTGTGGTACAGGGTAGCAATCAGGACATATCTTGCTCGCTTCCCTGGAGAATAGAAGAGCACCAAATTACCACCCTTCACTCAGTGCCAAGAAACTTCACTCCACCTTGGTTTACAATCCCCAAAGCATCACTCACTTTCCAGCCAGTATATCTCCTTCAGAGTGTGAATGCACAACCCTGCACGTACAGATCCTTCCACAGAGGAAAGTGTGAGGGAAAAGGAGAGGCAGAGAGGAACTGGTTTGGATTGACCACGACCCCGTTATCCATCCCTGACACCACTGAGGATGAGGGACACTCAGTTTCAGAAGAATTGGAAGTGAAATCAGTCCTGGGAAAACGGAGGGTGGAATTGCTTTGTTTAACTTTTTCTCTTTGCTTCTCACTATAAAAGTATAGTTTAATGAGCAATAAATTAGTTTTTCCCCCAAATCAAGTCTACTTTGCATACAATGGTAATTGGTAAGTGATATCCTTGTCTTTATCATTAACCACTTTTCATCTTACCTTACCTTGACAACAAACATTTCATCTTATTTTCTCCCCTGTCCTGCAGAAGAAGGAGCATCTGGCTAAGGTTAATCCACCAAACCAGTAATGGAAACCGCAACTACAAAACATCATTTCATATTTTAATTTAAATGTTGCATTGAAAATGCATCCTATTTTCTACTTCAGGATTGAAAAGATCAATCAAAATTAAATTGATTTAAAGTGTACAGCTTTGCTTAGTAGATGCCAAAAGTGCTTCAGCAAAATGACATAAAGGCATGCTCCATTTAGCCACAACTTTGCGAGTTATGGAAATGGAGAGAAATAGTCTGTTGTGATACCCCTTCTACCCTTCCAACTGCTGTAGCAGTGAGTCTTAGAAACAAAGCTATTTGAATGGAAAAATTTTCCTAGGGAAGAAATGTGTATGTTTCTGGAATTATTTCTTTTTCATTTTCTCTTCCAGAAAGCATCTCGAAGATTGAACTAAGCATTTTGTTTTCCCTCTGAATGCTACTGCCACCATCATCATTGATAATAATATTTGCCTTGACTTCAGATTCCAACTGGAATCTAAACAATCTACCGCTGAATGTTATGTCTTCAGCCTGCTACTCACCCACCAACATTCTGTTGCTCTGCTGCAAAGAATTCCCTCAGGCAAAACTGTGAAGATCTAAGGTGCTAGTGAGAACAAGGTTTACTTCAAGATCTCTTCTGGCTCTAAAGCCACCACAATGGTCATAAGCACCAAGCAAATGTCATACTGAAAAGAAGCCCTGTTAGCTGCAAGCAAGAAGCTCAAATCTCTCACTCTGAATATCACTTCAGCTATTTGGCCTTCAACTCATGCTCCTTCCTCTCTAATGCTATAGCATGTACAAGCCAACCACTTAAAGCAATCCCACTGGAAACAGTCCCTCAGTTCTCATCCAGGAAATAGTGATCTCCACTCTTGTTTACATATTGCACTAGTGCCACCAAAACAGGGTCTCATAGAAAACATTTTCTACTAAAAAAAAGAAGAGCGAAATCTAAACCTGCATGGGAAGAGAGCAAATTCTCTTAGCCATCCTCATGCTACTACAAACCCATGAAAACAACAGTATCTGTGTGTCATAGCTTAACAATAAGTATCTGGAAATTTTCTGCAGAAATATTACTACCAAAATGAAATGCTGTAGCAGAACTGAGGTAGAACTTTGCTTAGCATCCATGACACCATATCAGACCAGAAACAGATGGTAAAGAGATTGCAAATTTGTGGTTTAAGTCTTGTAGCCATGGTATTGTGAGATGTGTAAATATGATCCATGTCAATAAAAAGACTAATACAGAATTAAGTGATCTATTCCTTGTATGACTGAAACTGTATGTAATTTTTTTTTTGCTGTTTTAAAGCGTTGATCTTTTTGAACCTTGCTGTATTTGGCCACGGGCTTCCTGGGGGCAGGTC
>JASSUY010039531.1:0-13256 GCA_032466535.1 Forpus xanthops | reverse complement strand
CTCCAGCCCTTGCAGCATCTCCATGGCCTCCTCTGGACTCACTCCAACAGCTCCATGTCCCTCTTGTGTTGTTGCCCCAGAGCTGGATCAGGGCTGCAGGGGGGGGGGTGTCTCTCAGAGCAGACACCCCACATTCTCCTGTATGTTTGGAGGTCTGGAGCCACCCCAGAGCACTGCTCATCCAGGGCTGCTGAGGAGCTGGTGGGATCCCTCCCTCCAGCTGAGGATCTGTTTTCTGCCAAGTGCTCAGCAGGATGCAGCCCTTTTGGGGAAGGGTGCAGTGAGGACCACCATGGGGCTGGCTGGGCATTCCATGGCTGGTTGCCACAGCCCATGCCCAGCTCAGTGCATGCCAGGGTTCCACCAAGCTCTGTGTGCTCCTGTGGCGTGGGACATGGGCAGGACCCACATCCCAGCCTGGACAGTGCCCACCTGGAGTGGGATACTGCAGAGCAGGAGTGGAGCTGCTGTTCCCAGGGCTGCTGAGCAGAGCCAGGCTCAGATCTCTCCACCACGATTTTAACAGGATTAAACTCAGCTTCAAAGGCAGGAGTTGTCCTTGTCCCCATCCCTGCTCCCTGTGCACTGCCACATTGAGGCTGCCCGCAGCGGGAAGCCCTGAGGGGAGATCAAGCCATACAAAGGTGAGGTGATACAGGCAGCTCGTTCCGGGATGATGCAAGGTTCTAACAATTGCAGCTCCTCGGGAATCCCGCCTCACTCCCAGTGTTTGGAAATAAACGCCACTTCCCTCAAGAGCCCGGGCACAGAGGCCACTCAGCCCCGCTGTGACTCAGAGCCACGCAAGCCAAGAACAGCTTAGGAGGGGACAATTTGCTTTAAAGAAGTCATGAAGAGCCACTGCCTCCTGTTCCCTGTGTCCCCGAACTGCCCCAGCCCCACCCCTGGCAGGACCTGGAGCATCCCCAGCTCTTTGCACCCTGTAAATTTCACCCCAAAGCAATTTACAAAGGGGCACCATGGCCACAGAGTGCCATGTTTGGGCTGTGCCACCAGTGCTGTGCCCAGCAGCTGAGTGTCCTGGTGTCAAGGTGCCAGCACAGGGCCAGGCTCTCCTGATGGGCAGGGACCTGGCATGGGATGGAGGTGACAGCCCTGTGCCCCGTGATGACAGCCTGGGTCTAACTCCCACAGCACCTGGGAAAAGGCCAGTCCTCATTCCCACAGGAGCTAGGGGACAGTCCTGCCCATGATCGTGTGCCACCATTAGGCCTGGGGACTGTGCACAAGGCTCAGCCCTGCCTGGCACCCCTTTAGCCTTCAACAGCAGCTGCTTCAGGAAGATAAATGTGACATGGCTGGATAAGGAAAAATAAAGCTGGCAAAGCTGCAAGAGCAGCTCCCAGATCACTCTGAGCCTCCCGCTGTGCCAAACAGCAAAGGAAAGCCGGGGCAGACGCATTTTTTCCATTGCTGCCAGCAGTGCCCTGGCCATGCTGCTTGCCCTCATCAACAGCTCCATCACCAGGTTCCTTGTCAGAGACTAAATCCCCTCACCCCTGCTGTGTTCTGCCAAGGAGACTTCCCCAGTGATGCCACATCTGCTATCCCCTTGCATCTGCAGGGCAGAAGCTGCACCAGCACCGATGGTGGCTCCCGCTGGGCACCATGGAGGTGAAGCGGGGTTGAGATGCTGGCCCAGGGCTGCTCCGCAAGGAACAGATCCCAGATTTCTCAAGAGGAGCAGATGGGGATGCTGACAGAGTCCACCAGCTCCACTGCAGTGTGCTAGGCATGCTGACGGGCACAGGGTGCATGCAAGGCATGCACAGGGCATGGAGGGTGCAGGCTGTGCCTGCACAAAGCATGCAGAGGGGCACGCAGGGCGCATGCAGGATGAACACAGGGCTTGCACAGGGCACACAGTGGGGCATGCAGGGTGCATGCAGGATGAACACATGGCACACACTGGGGCATGCAGGGTGCATGCAGGATGAACACAGGGCACACAGTGGGGCATGCAGGATGAACACCGGGCATGCAGGGTGCATGCAGGATGAACACATGGCACACACTGGGGCATGCAGGGTGCATGCAGGATGAACACCGGGCACACACTGGGGCATGCAGGGTGCATGCAGGATGAACACAGGGCACACGGTGGGGCATGCAGGGTGCATGCAGGATGAACACAGGGCACGCGGTGGAGCATGCAGGATGAACACAGGGCATGCAGGGTGCATGCAGGATGAACACCGGGCACGCGGTGGGGCATGCAGGGTGCATGCAGGATGAACACAGGGCACACAGTGGGGCATGCAGGGTGCATGCAGGATGAACACAGGGCACACGGTGGGGCATACAGTGTGCATGCAGGATGAACACCGGGCATGCAGGGTGCATGCAGGATGAACACCGGGCACGCGGTGGGGCATGCAGGGTGCATGCAGGATGAACACCGGGCACACACTGGGGCATGCAGGGTGCATGCAGGATGAACACCGGGCACGCGGTGGGGCATGCAGGGTGCACACGTGGCTTGCACGGGGCACGGGTGCCCTCTCATGGCAGATCTCGCTGCCCGCCTGCACACAGCATCCAGCCCAGCGCCTTCCCGGGCCTTCCCCCCTCCTCAGGGTCCCCCGGGCTCAAGGCCGGGACACAGCGGGGTCTGCAGTTACTGTGATCGCCCCGGGGAGAGCAGGGAGCAAGAAGGGACATGAGTGCTCCTGCCCTGAGCGGAGGAGACCTGATGCCGACAGCGTCCAGAGGAGGGCACAAGGTTGCTACAAATCCACTGATTTCCATAGTCCTGCCTCAGGACAGCCTGTGTCCTCCGAGCTGCTGCCAGCACAGCGGGCAGGAAGGGGGAAATCCCCAGGGCCATAAGCCAGGACCCCCTTTTCCTCCTCTTCCCAAAGTGCTTCCCACAGCCTGGGGGGTTCAGCCCTCACTCAGTGCTGGCTGGGTCAAGCAGGGACCAGGACCCACCAGCCCAAACCACACCGTGCAAACCCATCACAGCACATTCAAATCTAGTCCTGGCAGGGTCTGGGGAGCTCAGACCCCTGCATAGGCAGCACCATCGAGATGCAGAGAACAGGATGCTCTGCACCATGAGGTCCCACGCATCCCGTCTCACCTCTGTGCCAGTGCCACGCTGGGTACGCCGAGACACCCATGCACGCTGTCACCAATGGCAGGAACATGCTGCTCACATGCATCACCCTTCTGAGTCCCCAAAACCGCTGCTTGTCACCCCAAAAAGCTGCTCTTGGTGCCTGTCTGTAAGGGTATGATGAGGGAGAAGAGCCCTGGCGCCTGCCCACGCTCCTGCCAGGAGCCACAACCAATCGCAGGGATGACAGTGGCAGCTGCTGGGATCCCGGGATTGGCGTCACTGCCAGTTACAAACAGCTCAAGGATGCAGAACCCTTTAAAGGCGCTGCCCACGCTGTGTGGTAGCATGGGCAGCGTGGGCAGCACCTTTAAAGGGTTCTGCATCCTTGAGCCATGGCAGCCCCCCCCCTCATTTGCATTGCAGTCCCCCAAACAGAGCTATTGCTGCTGCCAGACTGAGGTACCCGTAAGATGCAAAAGCACCCATGGGATAAATTGGAGCCTCCCTGCCAAAAGGAGCTGGGCATTCCCCTGCCTGCTAAAATAGAGGATTTGGGAGGGGATCCCACTTTTTTACCCCCCTGACTTTTGTTGCCAAAGCTGGTAGCGTTGCTTGAGATGACAGGATGGGGCTGGAAGAGGCCCTGGGATGGGCTCCATCCATCTCACAGTGTCCTCTCTGAAGATGCTACTGCGCACCCCCATAACAAAGCTGGAGAGGACACTGCTGTGGTACCACAGCAGCTGGCAGAGGACGCTACCTCAATACCACATCTCTGCCAAAGACAGGCGAGGATGCTACTGTGGCTGCATCTCCCTGCCCAAGCCAGCACAGAGTGGGGTTGCTATGGAGATGCTGGCGCATGAGCAGCCCTTCCAAGAGGGGAATTTGCTCCCAGAGACCTAGAGACTTCACACTAAAAAATAAACCACAAATAATTGCTAAAGCCGTTTGGTACCTGGCAATGTGGAGCCTGTGGCAGGGTGCATCAGCCCTGCTCACTGCCAAATGCCAAGGCTGGACCCCTCCCCTGTGCCATCCCCTCCCTCATCCATGTGCCAGCTGTGTGGCCAAGCTGGGTGCAGGTGCCATGGCTGCACCGGGAGCTCCTCAAGGCTCTGCAGCAGCAGTGGAAGACCTTTGTGCAGGCACCACATGTGACCATGGGCTGCTGGTGCTTGGGGATGCTCTGCCTATCCCTGCCCATTGCCACAGCCCCTCAGCTCCCATGGGAAGCTGGAGCAGGGGAATCACAGCCAGAGCAGCCCCCGGTGCCTCCTGCACAGCCAGGCAGGGCTCCTACCTAGTGCTGATGGTTCCAATCCTCTCACTGTGGATGCTGAGCTTCACCAGAGGAGGCTGCATCCATAAAGCACAGCCCAACATCTCAAACCCAAACACTCAGCTCAGTCCCAGGATAGGTGAGGACACAAGGTGTCTGAACAAGTCACAGCTTCATGCACAGAACCTGGTTCCCTGCAGTGCAGCCAGACAGACCCCAGAGTCCCTGAGCTCTGGGCACCGCTGGGTGCTGGCAGGGCCCAGCATCATGTGCGGTCACTGGTACGGATGCAGGACAGACAAGGAGCAGAATCAGGTCCATGCACTCCCCAACAGCCCCACAACCACCCACAGTTGGTGCTCGGGGCGAGAGGGAGCAGAGCTGCTGTGCCCACAGGGACACAGCTGCTGTGGAGAGAAGCCAGAAGATGAGGAGCAGGGCCCTGGGGCTTGGGAATCTCCTGCAGCTGCAGAGCTGTGGGGCAGGGTTAGGGCAGGCTTGGGGGCAGGTTTGCAGGCAGGGCAGGAAAGGGCAGGGCAGAATGGGGGGGTTCACCTACCGCTGGTGGGGAGCTGCTTCTGGACACATCGCCCATGCTCATCCTCCTGGAAGGAGGCCAGGCAGGGGCCACAGACTCCCGAGCCCGGTGGGCAGAACTCCCGGCGCTGCAGAGCACAGTCCAGGCTCCGGGGACACAATGCTGCTGCCGAAACAGGAGACAAGAGGTCAGGAGGAGGGTCTGTCCATGGCCCCTCAGTGTGGGACCCGGCGCACCAAACAGCTCCCGCTGCATCCTGTGGAAGGGGTGTGGATGTGCTTCACCAGAAGTGCTCCTTGGCCCCCTTCGCCTTCACAAAGCCATAACTGACTGCAATTAAGCACAGGCACCAATGAGCGGGGAGCTGGACCTAGTAATCCTTATGGGTCCCTTCCAACTGGACATATTCTATGATTTTGTGACCAGTGCAAGGCAGGGATGAGCAAGCAGTGCCCATCCTCCCACATGGGACTCCACTGTCACATGGGACATCCCAAGCCCCAGGGTGCTCCAGGACACCCCAAATGTGCAGAGCTGGCAGTGCCAAGTCTCCAGCCCTTGCCTGCACCGCGCAGAGCAGAATGGCAGCTGAAATACAGCCAACATAAACTGACATGCATGCGGTAGCTGTCAAACAACTTCCCCTCAAACAAGACCCCCCAGAGCCTCAGCATGGCTGTGATTGGTCATCACTGGGAGCAGCAGCTTCAGCTTCCATCCCTTTAGCATCATGACAGAAGAAACAGACAGGACCCAAACCTCCCCTGGTGACACACCGCAGCTCAAACCTCTCTTGATGCATTATTAAGGATCTTGTTTCTGTGTCACACCTGGGGACTTCTCTGCTACCTGAGGACACGCAGGAACCCCCATGCTCTGACCCATCCAGACCCACCACACTGGCAGTGCTGCCATGGCTAGGAGCAGCCCCCATTCTTTCCCCCTCCTGCGGTAAAGCAGGACCTCCTGGGGGGACACAAAGCCCCCAGGTCCTATGCAGAGCTGAGTCCTGAGACCAGGTGATGGTGGCAAACCTTGTGCAGAGCTGGAGAGAGGCACCACGACCAGCCAGATCTGTGACACATGGGGCCAGCACAGAGCTATCACCTGCAGCACGGGGCTGTGGGGACATTCTGGGTCCTGGCTTATGATGGCAGCGGGAGCTGCTGGGATAGTGACACTGCCAATGGCAAGAGCACAGACATCCCTCACTGCCAGGCCGTTGGCAGTGTGAGCTGCACCCCTGCCCTGCGCTGGGCATGGCTGGATGGAGCACAGCTCCCAGCCCTGCTGCTCTCCTCCAGGGGTGGCCATGCCCTCAGCTTTCTCACAGTCACCACCGCACCAGGGCTCCCACCGGGAGCTGCGCCAGACCGTGAGATGAGTCACAGCTCCAGCCCCATCCCACGCTCCTGGCACCAGCACCGCCAGCCCTCACCTGCCCACACCAACACCATCTGCCTGTTCCTGCGCCGGGGGCAGCCCCGGGGACAGCTCTGGGCAGCTCTGCACCAAACAGCTTGTGAGCAGGCACACATCAACTCTGGGGACTCCCGAGCATCCCTATCCCCACAGACACAGCACAGTGGAGTGCGCCAGCATGGGATAGAGCTGCCACGACTAAACATTAGGCACAAGTTGTTCCCTGTGAGGGTGCTGAGGCGCTGGCACAGGGTGCCCAGAGAAGCTGTGTCTGCCCCATCCCTGGCAGTGTTGAAGGCCAGGTTGGACAGAGGGGCTTGGAGCAAGCTGCTCTAGTGGAAGGTGTCCCTGCCTGTGGCAAGGGACTGGAACTGGATGAGCTCTAAGGTACCTTCCAACACAAACCATTCCACGGTTCTACAATTCTATGACCACTGAAACAGCTCTACGGCCACACCAGGGGTGTAGTCACTGAGCAGGATGCCACCCACAATAAATCCTCCTTTGCACAGCCCTATTTCAATACTAAACTACTCACTGGAGGGTGCAACCACTACCAATGATCCCCAGGCTGCACCCAGACCCCTCCCCACTGCACTCCATGGGACACTGCATTCAGTGCCAGTGTGAATGGCAGTGACAAGGAGCAGAGCTGCCCTTGCTGCAGTGGTTCTCCTGCAGGCATGGTTCTCCCATCAGCTGCACTTGGGGTTGGCTGAGGCCACACCAGGTCCAGCAGCCTGGAGAGGATTCCTTGGGGCAGGGTTTGCCTCCTAGAGATAGAGCCGGGCTCAGACCATCAGCTGGGGGAGAACTGGAGCTGAATGAGAAAAGAATCAGGTGTTCAGACCCATCAATTAGATTGGACCCAAGCACCTGCCCCAGGCTCGAGCTCAAGGCCGCTTTGTTCAACCATCACAAAACAGGCTCCGGGGCAGGAGGGGGTTATGTACTGCACAGGGTCCATGTGGGGATGTGCCACATCCCTGTGGGGCACGGGCTGGGACAGTGGAGCCCCCCTGCCTGTGCCATGTGCTTGTGGAAACACATCCCCCCAGGGCAGGTGCTGCTGAAAGCTGCTCCCTGGTGGGATGAAGCCACCCCAGTACAGGACCCCAGCAGTGCAGTACCCTGTGGGATCCAGGCAGGGCAGCTCGGACCAGAGCCTAGCAATGGTTAATAAAGGCAGCCTGGCACACAGCAAGGTCGTTATCTCTGTTTGAGGAACAAGCTGTGCTTGCTCAGCTGTCACAGCCTGGCATTAGCACCGAGACAGGCAACACAAAGCTGATGGAGATCCCCGTGTGCAATCAACTGGTGGCTGGTGAGCAGCCATGGCAGAGTGGGGGTCCCACGGTGGCTTTGCCACTCTCTGAGCCCACCCCAGAGCTCAGCAGCTGCTTCCTGGCCATGCTGGGTGCTGGGGATGAGCACTGCCACAGGGGCATTGCCGACCCCAACCACTGCCATCCCCAACCTCTCTGTCCCTCCCTGCCCCACAGGTGCCCAGGAGGCTGGTGCCACCCTGCCCAGGGCTCCAGCAGGCACATTGTGGGGTCCTGCTCCTGTTCTGGCAGGTACCTGACCTTCCCCACCACCCCTTGGCTTCCCCAGCATCCCGGTCATGGGTCTCTGCTCCCACCCAAAGGTGATGCCACAAGTGGGTTCCATTTCCACCCTGTGCCATGGCCACGCTGCCCACCTGTAGAATCCTGGAATGCTTTGTGTTGGAAGGGACATTAAAGCTCATTCAGTTCCACCCCCTGCCACAGCCAGGGACACCTTCCACTAGAGCAGCTTGCTCCAAGCCCCTCTGTCCAACCTGGCTTTCAACACTGCCAGCAATGGGGCAGCCACAGCTTCTCTGGGCACCCTGTGCCAGCGCCTCAGCACCCTCACAGGGAACAGCTTCTGCCTAAGAGCTCATCTCAGTCTCCCTTCTGCCAGGTTAAAGCCATTCCCCTTGGCCTGTCCCTACAGGCCCTAACACCTGTACATACTGTGCCAGAGCCAGCTTGCAGACTGCAGCCTCCCAGCCTTGCCTCTGCTCCTGTGGGGCTACTGCTGAGCCTGAGAGAATTTCGGATACCCCTATTTCTGCCATGTTCCCTGCTTGGCACTGGAGCAGCCCAGCATGGCTGCTGTGGGGCAGGAGGTTCGGCCTGGCCATCAGTGGATGGGACATATGGACACAGTGGGGCGGCACAGATCCACCTGCAGGACAGTGCAACCCAGCTGTAAGGCAAAGAGGAACGTGCAGTATCTGGAGCCTGAAGGCAGCACTGGCCATGGCTCAGCCAGGACACCGCTGCCCAGATGTGCAGGGGCATCTGGAGGAGGGGAGTGCTCCATCCCACCGCTGCTGGTGCAAACCTCCTGTGAACCCAGCACCACCGGAGGTGAGCCATTAGCAGGGGCTCTATGCTGGGCCAAGCCTCCCAGTGCAGCAGGCAGGGTGTGTGCCTGCAGGCAGGACGAGGCAGGAGCTGAGCCCAAGGTCAGCAGGCAGGACACGGAACAAACAGAGCAGGAGCAGGAGCAGGGTGAGCGGGAGCAGCCCCTGCGCAGGAGGAAACAGGGATGCTCAGGACAACCTCCGTGCCCCAAGGACCCGCGCCGGGAGCAGGGCTGGCCTGGCCAGGCAGGGCACGGAGCTGCTGCGGGAGCAGCCCGGGGGAAGGCTCAGCACCCGTGCTGCAGCTCACCAGTGAGGAGGAAAGACAAATCACCTCGGGAACACATCCGGGAGGGCCGCGCCTGCGCCTCCCGTGTCCCTGCGCCGATGGGGAGATAAAGTTAACGTCAGAGGGCAATTCATCAGGGCTGGTGCTTGCACAGTGCAGCACCAACGCCCAGAGGACGGACCCGGTGCCAGCAGCGTGAGCTGGCAGAGCCCGGGGGGCACAGGACATAGCCCCTGGGGTGGTTTAGCCACTGAGCCAGGGCATGGGGCCACCGCAGGCCGTGGGGGTTGCTGGGTGCCCGAGGAGCGGGGGTGCAGGTCTCTGCTCCCATCCGAGCCTCCATGCGCTGGTACAGGGCTGCAGCCGAGGGTTGACCACGGCCGAGCTCACAGGCGGTCCCTGAGAGCTCCTTGCAGCAGTGCAGTGAGTGCCAGCTCCACACCAAGGTCACTGCCACTCCAGCCAGGTGATGTAAGACCTGCTGTGGGACCTGCCTGCCCCCCGACCGCCCCTCCACTCTGCTGCGAGCCGGCGGCTGGGGCTCTCACAGCTCTGCAAATAGCTCCTGGCTCTGAAAGGCTGGAAACAGCCTCAGGCAGGGCAGGAAAGCAGGCAGGCAGAGGGGCAGGCAGGCAGAGAGACAGGCAGGGCAGGCAGGCAAGGGGGCAGGCAAGGGAGCAGATGAATGTGCTGCCCCATACCGCACCCCAGCCACTGAGGTTTTGCTTCCCTCTGCCCACAGGCTCTCTGAGGCAGGGGCTACTGCCGAGCAGCTGGCAGAAACTGGGGGGCTGAGACACCCCCATGCCCCACGTCTGGACACCCCTATGCCTGCCCATGGACAGAGCCTGGGGCTGGATGCTGGGGGTCAGCCAGGGGGGCCTGGCACCCTGCTCTGCTGCCCATATGCATCATGGGCAGAGCCGTGGCAGTGTAGTACCAGCTCTGCCACTGCCAGCAGCTCCATGTTGCTGCCATCACTCACATCACATCATCACATCACATCATCACATCACATCACATCACATCACATCATCACCGTGCTGCTGCCCTGCAGTGCAGCAGAGGATGGAGACCCCTCCTGCACACTCCTACCCAGCACATGGGGAGCAGGGGATTCAGCCATGTCACACTACTCCTGGGCATGGAGGGATGAGGCATGCCCACCCCCCCCCCCCCAGCAGCAGCACACACCAGCCCTCTGCAGAGCATTTGGCAGCACAAAGAACTTGTTTGCCTTGTGCTTGGTCAGGTTTGTCCAGGCAAAGGTGACATGTCACTACTTCCTGCCCCTGAGCCCACTGGGGCTCACGTACCAGCTTCCAGCTTTCCCGGTTCAGCTGGGCTTTATCCAGCTGATAAAGCACAACAGCAGGGACATCCCCAGCAGAGCTGGTGTCACAGCCAAGGGACACTGCCAGCAGCCCTCTGCTATGGGTGGGGTATGTGGGTATCTCCACACAGACCCCTCAGCAGCATCCCCCTTGCCTGGCTGCACCCTGCTCCCACCAACGGGATGGTCCTGCCAGCAGTGTCCCCACCAAGGAGCAATGGAAGTGCCACCATGGACAGTCACCTGGGTCAATGCCACTGCTGCAGGCAGGGCTGCTGGCCATGGTGTGCATGCAGTGCCAGGAGGAGACAAAGCTAGTGTAGGGGAGGCAGGGTCCTGTGGGAGCATCGGGGCTGCACGGCAGAGGAGACAGGGGCTGTGCTGAGGGCAGCTGGCTGCTGCAGCCCTGAGGCCATCACAGTGGGCTCCAGAGCCCGGTCCCCCTCCAGGTTCAATGCCGAGGGGAAAATGGAGGGACAGGAGAGGATTGAGCCAGGCTGCCCCAGAGGTGGGAGAACACCCAGCTCTTCACAACCACAAATACTTCACCTCCCTGAAGAGCCTGTGCGCAAGCAGCCCCAGGACCTCAGCTTGCTGCTGTGGTGCTGGGAAGCAGAGGCAGCCTCCCCTGCCAGGCTGAGGGAACCACATTTTGTGTCATTGCTCCTCAAGCCTCTCGCACAGCTGGAAAATCCCTGTTTCCTGCCTCAGGACCCACCTGGCACACCAGGGGAAGATGGGGCTGCAGGAAGGGGACATGCCACCTGGATGGATGGAAACGGCTCCAGACGGCAGCTGGGTCCAGGCAGGGCCAGGATGCAGCAGAGGATGCAGCTCCCTTGCCTGTAGCAGGTGAGGAGGACACAGAGCTGGCAAGACCCCCTTGTGCCCATTCCAGCCATTCCCGGGCACTGCTGGCTCCAGCCCTGGCTCACTGCCCCCTTGAGCTGCTCCGGGCAGCTCCAGACTGCCTGGGGTGACACACTGCATCCCCCCCACTGCACCCCGCAGTGCCAGGGCTGTTCCAGCCACAAGTTCTTTGCTTCAGATATTCAGGATGAGAAAAAGAAATAACAAACAAACCGGGATCCCAGATGCTCTTTGTAATTCCCTGGTGCTGACCAACCAAACCTGCCACTTGTTCTGCACCGCCAGCCCCAGCTCTGCTGGGTGTGCACCCACCGGTACCAGGGAGCCCATACTGCCCCCGATGCCACCCCATGCCAAAACCACCTCGTTGTTCTCTGCAGCTCAACCCACCCACTCTCAGTCTTGTTAATCAGATTTTGCTCAAGCGAAAAGTGCTCCGGAACACTGCAGTGGGCAGCACAGTGTGGTGCCAGCAGGCAGGGGACAGGCAGCGCCGGCACCATTGCTGTGCCACACATGCCCCGTGGTGTGGGGGTTTTGCAGCTCTCCTCTGAGCATGGACCCATCGGAAGCCACAAGCAGCCTTGAGTGTCCTTGTCTGTACCAGCACTGATCGATGGGCAGGGCAGCACCCACAGAGCCCTGCCTGCTGCCCGGTGGGTCACAGCCACCAGTGAGCTGTCCCTGCAGACCCACTGCTGCCCACCTCCAGCCGAGCCCCCGAGGCGCTGCCAGGCCAAGAGCCCCGTCACAGCTCTGCCATGGTGTCCAACCACGTTCCTGCTGCTCGGCTGGAAACACAGCCCTGGAACAGCAGCTCCCACGAGGCACTGTTGTGCCCATGGGGCCTGATGCTCTTTGGCAAAGCCAGAGCCCTCCCACTCCTCGCTGCATCCCACTCAGCCACAGACGTTCTGCAGCCCTTGCTCAAGATGCATCAATAGGAATTTGCTGATCGAACACTCTCTGGCAGCTCAAAGGTGGCAGCACAGGGAGCTCCACATGGGCTAGCGGGTCCCCATCCTGCCCCCATCATCCACCCCACAGCTGCTCCCACCAGCCCATCAGCCTGAGATGGGGCCTTGGGGACACAGACACCCATCAGGAGGTGCCAGGGGCTATAGGGACTGATCTTTATGGCTTTCCGTCAGTTTGGGGACCCCCGGGCGGGCAGCCCATGTCCTGGCACATATACAGGGTAGAGGCAGGCTGAAGAGCTGAGGCCGCACCACTGCACCGCGTGCTGCCTGTGCTGACTCAGACACCAGCAGCAGAGCTGAGGGACATGGGCAGAGAGCCCAGGAAATGGGGGCCCAAGGGAGGCGCAGCCACTGCCCGGGGTGCTGGGAAAGGGCTGCAGGCAGTGCCAAACAGCCAGACCCAGATTTCTGTTGTGCTTTATCCCTGCAGAAGGCAGCCAGCTCAGGGGAACACTCTCCTTCCCAGCCAGGAAGCCAAGAATTATGCTGCAGGATGGGTCACATCACTGTGGCTCACTGGGGCCACCCGGCTTAGTGGGCGGCTGGGAAATAATCCCCAACAGATGTGAGATGATGAGCTCTGAAGGCAGAGCTGCTCCTCCTGCATGTGAGTGCTGGAGGATCCCAACATGCTCCTCTGCAGATCCCAGACAAGCCTAGCCGGCAGCCATGGGTGCTCAGAGAGTGCGGCGCCATTCCCATCTCTATCGCTGTCTCCTTTCTGTTGGAGGGGAACAGGGGCCCAGAAACCAGGGGACACCAGTGCTGCAATGAGCAGAGTCCCTGCCAGCACACCAGCTGACATGTCACCTCTTGTCACTCACCAGAAGTGATGGGTCATAGAATCCCAGAATGGTTTGTGTTGAAGGGACCTTAAAGCTTATCCAGTTCCAACCCCTACCACGGACAGGGACACCTTCCACTAGAGCAGCTTGCTCCAAGCCCCTCTGTCCAACCTGGCTTTCAACACTGCCAGCAATGGGGCAGACACAGCTTCTCTGGGCACCCTGTGCCAGTGCCTCAGCACCCTCACAGGGAACAGCTTCTGCCTAAGAGCTCATCTCA
>JASSUY010039530.1:0-24060 GCA_032466535.1 Forpus xanthops | reverse complement strand
TGGGTGGTGAGCAGTTGTATTCTCTTCCCTTGTATTTCCCTTGTCATTATTATTATTGGTGGTAGCAGCAGTGGTTTCTGTTATACCTTAGTTACTGAACTGTTCTTATCTCAACCCTTGGGAGTTACATTCTTTCGATTCTCCTCCCCATCCCTCCGGGTGTGGCTGGGAAGAAAGAAGGGGGAGTGAGTGAGCGAACTGCATGAGAGGCTTAAAGCATGACACCACATTTTCTAAAACTTCTGAAGGAAGAAAGCCATGAATATAAATGATACTAAGAGAATGATGTCAGACCTTTGTGTGATAAAGAATTCTGAATTCTGCTCTTTCCTTCCTACCTCAGCACAGAGTCCAAGTAAATAAAAATATGGTTATCTTCATTTGTAGAGGCTGATGTCTCCACTTTAACATATTTTCTAGGATGTTTTAAGAACTGAACTGGAACATGTGGATAGCAATGTATGAGAGCTTCACGAAAGTAGGTTCAGACTGGAAGTTCTTTTGACTCCTCCAAGTCAGCACACCTCCATTGTTCCAAGTGTCTGGTTAAAAAGAGAAAGAGCATCAATCTAACCTCCTGTTCGCATAAAGCCTGTAATATTCTGTTTGAGCCCTATGCTGCTTGCCTCCTCACTCACTCATCCTGGCAATAGGACAAGTCCAGACTTACCACTTTCAGAGGAAATTGAAGGACATTCTGATTTAGAGAGGAAGATAATTCAAGGGATAGCTTGTATCAGAATATTGAGTATTTAAAGAAACTAAGTAAAGTTATTGATGATGAAATGCAACATTGATCACATTCAGATCTGATCTACACCATTAAAAGTCAGAAGCTACTTTTTGGTAGACTGTATAAAATTAATTTCTTCCTATTAGATGAGAATTCTTGTTGTGAGTCTCTGGTTTATTTAGGAATGACCATATGTGTGATCCTTCATTCTACAAGTATTGAAGTCAATTTTCTTTTTTTCTTTTTTTCTTTTTTTTTTTTTAATTAGAAAGCATTAAAAAATGTGTTTGACTTTTACTGTGTGTTTTGAGGCTATTAAGAAGCAGATTGAAAGATGTTGATGAATGAATGAGGTATTCTTAACCTTTATAGTGGCACTTGTAAGACAAAACCTAAACTTTTATGATGTAGCTTTTATCACATGTGTGAATTCCATAAGCACTTTTGTCTACCTGATCTAAAAACAAATAAAAGATTTTTAAGCTCTTGAAAGTGAATACTTTTCATGCATGCTTAATGCAAAGCACAAAAAAAGGAGGTATTATTTCCTCTATATATTCAGGGAGCATAATAGAAAAGCACATAAGAAAGATGATATGCATCCCAGATGGTTTAATGAAATGCTGAATTTTGGGTTTATTCTCAATTTAGTATAGCCTATTTATTTACAGTCCTAGAAAAATACTCATCCAACTTTTTATTATTATCCGTATGATAATAAAATTTTCATAGGATAGCTTTGTAATTGTTCATCACTCCTGAAAGCCATGTTGGTTGACTAATAATTATCAGAAATAACATCCAAGGACTAGAAGTATCTCCTTTTTCAATATCTCACTTCAACCATGAAAGAATTTGCAAAAATACTGTTGAATATGATCAGATTACCAAAATTTGCTTCTCACTCAGAAACACTGTCTCAGATGATCAATATTCTGTTTCATATTCCCATCCTATTTCACTTCTACATGCTTTAAGGATTTATCTTTGTGTTATAGGCAGAGATGATCATTAAAATTTCAGTTGGTTCTTATGTTGACAAAAGTGAACCATCAGAAAATAGATTCTTAAAAGCAGACATTATGCTGTAGTGTTCATAAAAATGCTTTTCAAGAGCTGAGTACTACTCAAAATTATTGCATGGATCTGCACTTAGCTTCTATTTTGCCACAAGTAAGATGTAATGAAATCCCAAACAGACTGTCCCACTTCTGGGGGACTGATGTGCCAGGCCATCTGATCCACAGTCCAGTAAATTTGATTGTCCCTTACCTCCACCTTGCTGTAGGCAGGGCCGCTCTAATAGTCATCACAATATTGGTCACATGTCTTGTAGAGAGGGATTAGTATTCTTTATCACAGGAGCTGGAGTAAAATCAGATCTTCCACTCCATCTGGGAACCTGCTCACCAGAAACTGAAGCCACAGCTTTGGTGGGATGATCATCCGTGACCTTTGTTCTCCTCTTCAATTTATGCACCCATTCTTCCAGAGCTGAGGTAGGATTTCCATCCCACTTACTCATGTCTTCTCCAGGATCCCACAGATAAAACCGTAGGGTGGCCTGTGGCATGTATTTCCTCTAGCTTTTCTCTTGAGCAGTAGGATGCGTTTTGTTAATAGCTGAGATGTGGTCTGGTACACGTGAGGAGCTGGATAGATCAGATCATCTCTCAATTGAACTCCTGGGACGGTTTTTCCACAGCTGAAATGACGGAAGGGATGAGATTGTCTTCGAACTCTTGGAGTTGATGAATCAGTTTATCCACTGTTGGTGGTGCTACATTGTGCCGGGTTATTGATGCTGACGAGTGGGCATATGATGCTGGTGCACTCTATGTAAACTTCTGCCACATTGACTTCATCTGGATCTCTGGATGCATTCCCGGTATCCAGCCTACGATAGATCATCTCTAGAATGGCTGATTCCCTTAGAGATTGGATGCCATCCTGTGTCGTGGTCCAGTTGACCGGATGACTCACAACATCGTCCTTGTAAGAAAACCTTTCCTTCGCAACTGCCAAGAGCCACCTCTAAAGGCTGAGAGACCATTTCTCTTTTGCAATTGCTGTTGTCAATTTCCCCTTCCCTAGCAAGTGATCCCAGCTGCTTGGCTTCCCTACCTTCTAGTTTGTGACCATTGACCCCATTGTCCCAGCATTGGAGCAACCAGGTGATGATGTGCTTCCCTGGATGACAGGTGAAAGCTTTTCATGTATTCTGTAGCTCGGTTGAGGTCTGGGGTCAAGAGGTCACCTCTTCATCTTCCTCTGATCCACATAATGAGAACTCGTGTTCAGATGCTGTCCAGTGCAGTAAATGCATTGGTTCTTCATCTTTCTTCACTGTACAGGTTGCTCTTTGTGCCACTTGTTTGCTTTTCCCCTTGCATATGGGGCAACCTATATTGGCATGACTTGGTCCTTTAGTTTAGCTGCAGTAACTGTCACTGTGGTTGGAATGTCTGCAGTGCCTGCCACTGGGGTTGGAGTGACTGCAGTATCTCTGGTTGGGGTTGGTGCAGCTGCTGTGCTTGGGGGTTGAGTAGCACCAGGAGCTGCATTGTCTCTTGCTGTCAGGGTCTGAGTAGCTGCTGTACTTGTCATTAGAGTTGGTGTAGCTGTTGTACTTGGAGTTGGAGTAGCTACGTTGTCTGTTGCTTTGCCATCAGATCCAGAGACATCTTTTTTCCCTTTGAAGATGCTGGATAGTGTTGAACAGGGCTCTGTAAGTATAGGCAAAGCCCCAGCACATTGCCAAGATTTGTCCATCTCTGATATGACACCTCATTTCAGTGTTTTACCAGTTTTTCTGGATTTTGCATTTGTTCAGTGGTGAAATTCCAAAGCACTGGAGGGGCCCAATGGCCTAGATACTTGCCCATACTATCCCACACGCCCTGCCACTCATGACTATCCAGCCTCAGGGAAAATCTCTTGGTCCTTCTATATCATCGTCTAACCCTAGACAAGGCCCAAACCTGACTCTGCTTAACTTTCGAGATCAGACAAAATGGTCATGGATAAAACACACCCTGTATGTGTGCCAACATGGTGATCCCCATCACAATCAGCAGGCAGGTTTCAAGGGTACTCAAAGGCCATTCAAAACTGTCAGAACTTTCAAATGATGCTGTAAATAGTCTGGTGGGGGAGCTGGGGGTGTCAGGAAATGTCTCCTTCATAGGTTGACCACCCACGGAGGGAAAAAAAAGCTGTGCAATTGCTAAACACTTTCATTATATAGCTCTCAAAGTATAGAGGTGGTGACCACACTGGGAACACAAGCCAGATCAGTTTCATGGTCAATGAGTCTTCTGTATTACTAGTCATTACCATAAAGTACAATGAAACAAGAACCTTAGCCCAAGGCCCCCAGCTGATAAACACTAAAACAGTGAATACTGGCTGTTAAGTAAGGTATGACATGCTGAAACTCTTGAGATCAAGAGCAACAACTTTGAGAGCCAATAATACAGCATTGTTATGAGTGACTATTAATCTGAAACAATAAATACTTGTCATAAATACGATTAGACGCACTCTGGTCAGATCTGTCATCATCTCAACCCTTCGTGCCTCACGTTGGGCACCACAAATAGCTGTCATGGTTTAAGCACAGCCAGCAACCCAGAACCATGCAGCTGCTTTCTCATTCCCCATCTTTTTCTTCACCCCTTTCCCGGAGGGATGGGGAGGAGAACTGAAAGAATGTAACTCTCATGGGTTGAGATAAGAACAGTCCAGTAGCTAAGGTATAACACAAATCACTACTGCTACCACCAATAATAATAATAAAAAGGGAAATAACAAGGAAGAGAATACAACTGCTCACCACCTGCTGACCAACACCCAGCTGGGCCCGAGCAGTGATCTGGGGTTTCCAGGTAAAGTTCCCCCAGTTTATATAGTGGGCATGACATGCTGTGGTATGGAATACCTCTTTGGTTAGTTTGGGTTGGGTGTCCTGTCTCTTCTTCCTCCCAGCTTCCTTTCCTCCCTGGCAGAGCATGAGACTCAGAAAGTCCTTGGTCAGAGTAAGCATTACTTATCAACAACTAAAAACTTCAGTGTTATCAGCGCTGTTCCCAGGCTGAATGTCAAAACCACAGCCTTGCACCACCTACTAAGAGGGAGAAAAACGACTGCTACTGCTGAACCCAGGACAGTTTTCCAGTGTGCTAGGGGCTGTTGTTTCTTTGATTATTTCTCAAATTCTTGTACAAAAGTAAAAGCTCAAAAGCAGAAATTGCTTGAAGTGGTCAGCAGAAGGTGCACACTGAAGGAATAGTCAGAAGAAAAAAGCATATTAATTTGTTATACTAAGTATGGAGCTTAAGTGTATGTTTTTGAAAGTAAAGGCAAAAATACAGATACTCAGATGGCAAGTACTAGAAGTAGAGACTGGCAGAGTATTAGAAGAACAGTTTGGAACAGAAGTGATAGGGTAGCTAAGGGGTACGTGAACCATTAAGGAATGATGAATTGCAAAATGTGGGCAAGAAGCAAGAGGATGGGAATGGGAATGTCAATCATAAAATTGGTGGAAGCACGAAGAAGAGAAAAACAGAGTGGTAATGGAGTGGTGAATGAAAAGTAACTAGGCAGCTAAGGTGTCAAAGAGAGAGACTAAGCAAAGATGTTATATAGTCATTCTGTGTATGAATAAACAGTGTTATGCTCGTGTGATTCCTTAAAGGACTGTTATAGAGCATAGTGTGTGATGTCTCATAAAAATCCTTATTGTTTGCCCAAAGGAAAGCCTGCTAGGGTTTCGCATTGTGGAAAACATTTACCCACCTAAATTAGAAGAGGCCTGGTAAATCCAGAGAGTATCTGTGGATTAAGAGAAGCACTTATAGTAATGTATAGTCAGACAGTTCCAGATTGCATTCTTTCCCATCTACATTTGTAGACCCCGCTTCTGGAATTTCCCCCTCCTGTGTTTTATTTCCAGGGAATCAGTTCCTGCAGTGTAGCCAGAGGATGGTCCCTGTTTTTTTTTTTCCCCAGAACTTAGCTCTGGCTATTTATGGTTAACTCATCTGCTGTCCCAGCATCTGTCCTCTGGGATTCTCATGGTGGTATTTGTGTTTCAGGTACCCAAACACATGGTTGTGTACACTTGGAAATGGAGGACAGGGACTGGTTTTACTACCAAGAGGTGGTGCTAGCATAGAGAGCAACAGTTCTGATGCAAGCCGAACACCTCTTTCTGTTTCAGTTCTTCAGCTCTTATTACCGTATTTAACTAAGCTAATGTTACTAAAGCTAAAACAAGATGTATTTACATTGAACGCAAAGTGGGGTTTTTTAACTGTTTAATGTTTCTGGAGACACAATTTCCCTGTGTTTTCCATGTTGCTTGGTTAATCTAGCTCTGAAATGTACTGCTCAGTGGCGCTGAAGTACATTGTTCTGATTTGTACCATTTGCAGGAGAGGAGATACACTTTCTAATTGACCAGTCAGAAATTCAGTACTGGAACCAAAAATAAGATTAGTTCTTTCTAATTTGTGTGAAGAGGAATAAAGACTTTGCAGACTGCATTCTGCCATCATAGCAAATCTTGTCTACTAACTGTAGTTGAATCAGATGTATTAGTTAAGCATTTGAAATGAACACTGAACACTCTCTGAAGGAAATGCTGTATGGATTATACAAAGAGTTTAGGTCCCTAATTGTAGAAGCAGTAGTTAGCAAAGATCGTGTGAGTATTTTTGGCTTGGTTCAGAGCAGCTGCAGTGTGACACCATCAAACATATTGTTTAAACACTCTATAAAAACAGAGGCTTGCTAAATCTGAGCATTGTGATGATTCCAGCGAGCTCACTGAAACAAGTTATTTTTGGAAGGAAAGAAAAAAGATAGGACTTCGGATCTGCACTGTGTACCTAATTTTCTGTTTATTTAGGGAACAAGAAATGAGAAATAATGTTATAACTCAGGATAAATCTAGCATAAAATGATGATGAAGAACGGAGATAAAAGTGACCTCTCTTTAAGGAAAGAAATGAGGGTGATTGATGTCTCTGATTGGCTTGGTAGAGGAGAGATGATAGGAAAGTTTGGTTTTTATTTTGGATTGGATTGTTGTCTGGAAAGGGCAACTAGTAAGATCTGTGGGGAGGAGTTTTGTTTAGGTCTCCTACCCATATTTTCTATATAACGTGCCTTCTGAGGTCACTTTTTAAAGCATCATTCCAGATAACATTTGCAACTGTGTCACCTAGTCTTTGGAAGCCATGTGTGAAATCTTGACAGTGATGAAATGTGTCTTGTTAATTTAAAATAAAAGGATAATTCAGTTTATGGATTTCCAATATTCTGTGCTGTTCAATGTTCTTAAGCTTATCCATTAGTAAGGATAAATTAACAGTGGTTCTGTGATATGTGCAGTGTTTTCACAGCTATTTCAGTGCAGGTACTGAATTTGTAACCAGAACTGAAGTTACAAAATTAACTTTCAGTAGATCAAATGGTGAAGTAACATCAAACTTGAAAATGGATCTTGACAAATTCAAGGAAGAAATTATATGACTGGCCAGATTGTTCTTGAATGTTTTAAATGGATTAAGAAGAGTTGTTAAACTGATTGACTTTTAGTTTTAATCAATTATCTGTTAGCTGTCAATTGCCACTAGTTACCTGATGGATCAAAGGGTTCTTTCATCTGTGTCTCCTTCATACATTCTTATTTTTTCATAGTTACATTTGCTGTTTCTTTGTTTTATCTTTGCTGGAACTAAAGATGGGAGTCTGAACAGGCTATACTGTCACTCCTATGGGAAATTTTCAGGATATTGTTTGTGTTTTCAACCCATGCTGGCAATGCCATCTGGCATGCAGCTGCCAGACATGAGAGGAGTAAGGAATTCTCCCCCCACCTTCTCATCCTTGTTTGCACTGGCAGAGGCTTTTGGGATTTTTCTTTTTCTGTGCTCTTCTGGCGTATGGAATAAAGTTCACTTCCTGGGCTTATTTTAGCTGCTTCACTGTAACTCCCTCACAGAGCAAGGCCTCTAGTGCTGCTAAATATGCTTGGTTTTTATTTATGTATGATGTCTGATGATTTGTTTTGGTTTTTTTTTAATCCTTTATGCTAAAGATATACATTATATAGGCTGTGTTTTTCAATGGCTGTGTTTGTATCTATAGGCAGAATGGGTGTTGATGTTAAATTTTAGTTTAACATCTACTATGCAGGTTTAGGACTTCAGGTAAAACTCAACTGGGCAATCAAGGTAGTCCCTCCCTTTACTGACATCCCTTTTCTGCTAGGAAACGTCTCTGCCATAGCCATATGAGCAGCAACATCAATATTGTGCTTTAATCCTGAATGTATTTAAAATTTTACTTGGAAAAATCTGTAATTTTAGACTGTTTCTTTGCTATGCAGTGCTGTAGGCTGTACACCCTCAATCTGGTTTATATGATTGCACCAGTAACAGAATTGAACTGTTTAAAGTCAGATTTCTCAATAAAGGCACCAGAGTTTCAGGGAGAAAATACATGAGAAACAGTGATCTTGGAACTCCTGCCAAAAAAAGCTTTAAAAAAATCTAATAATCCTGTCATTTTTATTTTTCACAAAGATCAAAGCACTCCTACCATTTCAAATACCTTTCTGTGTGATTTAGGAAGCAAAGATTAATATGCAAAAGTGAAGGCTTTGAACTGAATATGAATTACTCTCTGAATGAGCTACTGTTGAGATGCTTGAACATTAATGGCACTGAACATTATACTATTGATAAAAATGGCTCATCAGTTAAAACAAGGGATTGTGTGACTACTGGTGAATAGCTTAAAGACATTAATTTCTTAATGGTCTCTGTCAGTATGGAGTTTATTTTTGAGATGCAAGGTGATATTAAGGAGTTTGACAGAAGGTTGCAGAGCACTATTGTAGAGTAACAACAACCAGCAACCAGCTGGTTGCTACATTAAAGCATAGTGTATTGGGCAGAAGTACAGGGAAGCAGCTCTTCTTCTGTGCTCTGCTTTCAGCAATTCTTTTTATTTCTATTTTTATACTTTGCATTAACTCTCCTACAAAAGTCATAAACAGTCTTAGCTGTTAAACCTCTAATGTGCAGATCTGCTTTTAAAGAAGTGAGCTGAAACAGTGAATCAGGAGAGACCACCTGTCATGCAGCTCTGAGCAGGCCACAGAGGTGGATTTATTCTTGAATAACACAGAATCCTATCTTTGCTCTGGCTTCCTGGAGCTACCATGTAGGACCTGGAAGCTGAGGAGAACCTGTGGTGCAGCATTAAAAATGTTTCTGTTCTAAACTTAAATGAGAGAATGAGGCTCAGTTGATCACCAGCAAATACAAGCCTGATGCTTAGTAAAATGGGGCTTCAGTGTCTGTGAAACTTGTTCAGTAAAACCAATACAAACTGGTATGTTTCCAGACTGAGAAAACAGGACAAAATGAATGTCAGAACCTGTGCTGCAGATCAGGTGTAACTGATTTCACTGCATTTAAGTCACAGTAATTTCTATTGAAAGGGATGCCTGGAATCTGAGACTTAGCAAGCTCCACTCAAAACAACTGTCAGGCTTAAGAAGGGAGCTAAAAATTGGAATGATTGCAGTGCAGTCTAGCTTGAAGATAACTGCCAATCACTGGCTAGCGTGGAAGTGGCCCAGATGGGCCTACTTAATGTAAAATATATTTACACAGGATGTTTCAGAGCAGTAAATATATTTGCAAACAGAAAACTATTACAACACACATCCATTAGGTGCATCAGATCCATGTGTGAGTACCATCTGGGAAGGAAGCAACTAGGGATACCCAAGACCTGAGGAACAGATAAGCAGCTGAAAGGGAAGAGCCCATTTCCATGAGAAGCAGTAGCACAAACTAACACCTGCATTGCCAGAAATTTAGGACCAAATTCTTAGGTCATGTATGAGTGCATTGACATGCGGTGTGAGAGCAGAAGCAATAATATTGAATACTTGCTGAAATGGAGGAAAGGCAAAATGACACTGCAGTCCTGCTGCCTGGGAGCAGGGAGCCCACCTGAGAGAATGCAGGGAGATAGAAGTTGCTTTCTGTACATTGGAAGAGATGGATTATCTCAGACATATATCTGACAAAGCAGAGAAATTGTTTAGTTTTACCTGTATACAGAAAAAACATACCTGAGCATTAATAGAAACAATTACTTTAAACACACTTGAGCTAGAATCACTACATTTTGAAAGTACAGCTCATAGCAGGTATAGATTCTGTGTATAGCTGCAGAAAAGGATGCAATTCTTGAGCCCATTTTATTGCTTTCATCTTTAATGATGTGACATTAGAAAGAAATGTGATACCATGGAATTTTTTACTTTTTTTTTTTTTTTTTTTTAAGAAATGGCTACATCAGAAGTATTTATAAGGTAAAACTGGAAGATAAATATGGATTCAGAGAGAAAAGACTCATCAGAGAAAATGTGTAGCAGATGTTTATACTATGATGTGGCGCAGACTATTTTTCTTGTTTCCTATTTCAAAATATATGAATAAAATATCACATGCTGAACCAGATAAGAATAAACTGCTAGAACTGTACAGCTGTCGTTGCTGAAGGATAGCCTTTATGTCACGTAATTACATTTACAGTTGTATTACATAGAGCTGCATACTAATGGGATGATTTGGTCATACTTCAACAAGCCATACTGAGGTTATTATAATGTTGAGGGAGTCTTGTGTGAGTCTTCCCAGTGCATTTTCTGGTCAACATCTGGAAGGAAGCCAAATAGATGCAAATCAGCTTTTGTGGGAACAAGAGGCTAATATGTGCAGGGGTCACACTTCAGTGTAAAATATGTGTGGATTTCTCAGTGGGAATCATTACCAACATACATTACTGCTTCTTTTTGCTTCATTGTGTGTACTAAATTAAGTGCAAAATCAAGTGACAGTTTAATACCATGTGTTTGCAGAACCCCATGAGAGGAGAAGACACTGTTGCTCATAAATTAAAGTCTTTGAAGAAGTTAAGATGGGTGAAAGTGAAACAAATACTGTGTTTATCAGCATACGCCTGGACTCTAAAGGCTTAATTTTCTTTTCCCTGGAAGCTGATTGCAAGGTTTCTATTAACATTCATGCGAGCAGGCTTGGCCTATTTCTAATCTACAGAGGGGCTACATAGAGAGCTCTTCAATATTCAGATTGAGTAAAGAGAGAGAAGTCTAAAAAATAAAGAAAAAAAAACAGCAAAACACCACAAACAACCTACATGTTATTTCCAAAGTATGGTAATGAAATCTGGTTTAGAATTTAAGAGGGAGCTAGAGAGAGGATTGTTGATACTGTGTTTATTCCTGCAAAATAAGTGATGTAGTAGGGAGGGGTGAGTTTTGATAGCTGGCCTTGGTGCACTGTTACTGTGATGAGTTGCAAACAGTTCCCATCTGGATTCTGGCAGTTTTGTGCACTTGCTTAAGTTAACACTGTTACTGAGTGATTTATTTAATTCAGAGTTCCTGGCTTGTAACTTGTTGGTTGCAGAATTCTGGTTCTAAAATTTCACTCTCTGAATGGTTGGCTTCTGATAAAGCAGTTTGAGGTACTGTCCTGTGGCTAAATAAGCATCCTCTGGAAGGTGTGATGTGTACCAAATACAGGAAATGGAAAAGAGCCTCTGGCATTCCATGTGCTTTTTGAGTGTTCCTGACTGTTTGCCAAGGCTCATTCAAAATAAACTGGATGGGTCACTTTTTACTCATTCAAGGGGAGTGGCCTGTACAAGAAAAGCTTCTTAAGAAATCATCAGTGTTTGGCCTAAAATTGAAGTACTTCACTTGCATTCCTTAAAGAATTTTTGGACACAAACCTGCTACAAACATATCGATAAGCACACTGTAAGTTTATATTTGGGTCCTTCTTGCTGTCAGTTAGCTGGTTTGGGTGGGGCAAGCCAACCTGGTTAGCTTTGAGCTTCTGTTGGTGGAGAGAAGAACTGATGAGCATTAGTCCACAAAGATACAATTAAACGTGGAAGACAGGAGCTGCCCATACAAAAATGGGAAGCAATGATCTATAATTTTTATCTGTTCTAGGACTGGAAGCAGGCCGACATGACAGAACAAAGATTTTATTTGGAAAATGGCTGGTCACATCTCAGGTTCTGGGTTACTGGACAGAGCTTAATCACTAATAGAAATCTGGAAGTCAGTCCTGAAGCCGGCTATCCAGGCTGTCTGGATATGCAGCGTGAGATGCCGTGAAGTTGCAAATAGTAGTGAGCTTCACCAAGCTGTTTAGTTTTGGTTTATTGCTGGTAGATTTTTGCCGTCCTTACAGATCAAAGAACAATATCATCTTGTTCATTATGCAGGGTGTTATTTGTCACTTGGACTTTGAGAAGCGCTGAATTTGAGACAGACCCATGGGAGGCTATACTTTTTCTCACTGTGCTCCCTTTGGTTTCACCTTTCCCCATGGCAGTGTGGAAAAAATGAGTTCTGGCTCCCACGTGTGTACAGTTCAGGTTGGAAATGGATTAATGACAGGCTGCAATGATCTGCTATTTAGGACTTGAGAGTGGGAAGAAAACAAACAACAGTTTGCCACTGAATTTCATGTCTAGATATGGTGAGAAAACAGATACATAAGTGAAATAATACATCCTCATTGTATATAACATTGTCTGGATGGATGGCTCTTTAATTGCATGTCCTACGTTAGTATAGGCAAGGAAGTACTGAATTCAGCTTTTCATATCCCTATATACTGTAGAGCAGTGTAGGTTTTTGCTTACTTTTTTCTAGGTAAAAGCATGCATGCTTTCCCAGGGTAAAATATTGAGGATGTTATAAATAATTTTTCAGCAATGCAAAGTTGTTTGCATTAAATAGAACTATTCAAGTAATGAATGTTGACTTGGAATCACAACCAGTATGGTAATGAAATAAAGACCCATTACATACAAGTAATTTGCAAATGAAGGTTGTTGTCAGTAAAATATTTAACCCCTTCTATATAATCCTGGCTGTGTTCTGCTGTTCAGTTTTAAACCAGTGTTTTGTTGCCAGTGGGTTTCCTCTGACAGAGAATTTGACCAGGAATCATAGAACCATAGAATAGTTAGGGTTGGAAAGGACCTTAAGATCATCTAGTTTCAACACCCCTGCTCTGAGCAGGGACACCTCCCACTAAACCATGCCACCCAAGGCTATGTCAAACCCAGCCTTGAACACTGCCAGCGATGGAGCATTCACAACTTCTTCCCTGGGCAACCCATTCCAGTGCCTCACCACCCTTACAGTAAAGAATATCTTCCTCAGATCCAATCTAAACTTTCCCTGTTGAAGTTTGAACCCATTACCCCTTGTCCTCTCACTACAGTCCATCATGAAGAGCCCCTCCCCAACATCCCTATAGGCCCCCCTTCAGATACAGGAAGGCTGCTATGAGGTCTCCACGCAGTCTTCTCTTCTCCAGGCTGAACAGCCCCAACTCTCTCATCCTATCTTCATAGGGGAGGTGCTCCAGTAGCCTGATCATCCTCGTGGCCCTCCTCTGCACTTGTTGCTACAGTTCCATGTCCTTTTTATGTTGAGAACACCGGAACTGCACACAATACTCCAAATGAGGTCTCCTGAGAGCAGAGTAGATGGGCAGGATCACCTCCCTCGATCTGCTGGTCACACTTCTCTTCTGTATAACTGTGGAACATCTGGTCTGTTTCTTTACCTTCCTTAACTAAAATTCGTTCTGCTTGTTAGAAAACACTGAAAACCTAGAGGCATCAAATAGGAGCCTCCAGTACACCCTCCAGTGCAACCCTCTGGAAAGTTCAAAGCTCAAAACAAGGAATATCTCTGTAACTATGCAAAGCAGAGTATCAAAGGATAGCAAAGTCACTCTGACAGGTCAGTAATTTCCAAATAGATATAAATAGAACGTGAATTCTTTTACTGTGCTTACTGAGTCCAGTAGAGCATTTTATATTCTAAATAGAAATTTAGCCCAGGACATGTTTGGTCAAATATACCAGTCAAATGGCTACTCAAACCAGAAATGCTTGGCTATTTTCCAGAAACTGCAGCTTTTGCAAAATTTCTGTTCTGTCTACATTTTTCCCCAAGCATGACATCATATTAATGGTGAAAAACTTGGTTGAATGAGAGCGCTACAAAACTGAATGTACAGTATGGATTCCATTAACCATTATCGAATACGACATGAGTCTGGCTTCCTGTTAAAACATACCAGTCTCTCCATAACTGAAAAAATGCTGATAAATTTGCTAGCTTCGGCTTCTCACTGCCTCACTGTTTATGGAGTCACTTAAGCCTCCAAAGAGAGTGTTTAAAATGCTACTAAATGAGAACATGTGTTTAGCCACAACAGCGGGTACATGAAGGCAAGGAACTTTATAGGGGTGACAGTGAAGCATGGGGCATAATCCATTTTTTCAGTAAGGATATTACGTTTTAGAATTGTCTGTGAATTACTGGAAGATGGCTTAAAGTTCTTACCTCTTCTTTTTAAAATATCAAGTCGGACATCTGGCACTGGGTGGGTGTCCCCTGCAAGGCTGCTCTCCATTCCAGTGGTTCTCCTATGCAACTGGACATAAAAGGGGTGTGGTGTTTCTTCAGTCACACACCTTTTCTCTTGGCACTGAACACTAAAGCTGAGAAGTGCAAGTAGAAGAGGAATATGCTCATTGCCAGGGGCAGATTCAAAGCAGAAAAAGGATGTTCTAAGTGATACACAGGAGGTTTTGTTTTTGTTTTGTTTGTTTCTTTTCCCTAGATGGCTGCCATATCATGTGAGGTCCAGAGTTAAATTACTGAAGCAGCTGCTCCTGCTCAAGGTGCACCTAGCCTGGGATGGGTGCTCTCCTTGTGATAATTTAAAGTTCCACACTTAGGATTTATTTCTTTCCTCTGGAGTTCTGTTCTTCAAAAAATGATCATAAAGCAAGAACATTAACTCTGTAAAAACTAGTGTGTTTACATTATTTGCTTAAATCAGTGTCTGAACAATAAAGCTGAGGGGCTGGTATGTTGTATTTGACTGGTCACTTCAGTCTGAAGCAAGGATGATATCATTATGTATGATATAAATTGAAATTACTGCTGAACTGTGGAGTTAAGGAAAATGTCAAACTGCAAACATGTTTTTGTTGCTGCATATGGACATGTATATCCTTTAAATATTAAGTAGATATTCCATATTATAATAGTCAAGGATGACTGATGCTAACCATTCGTCTTTTGCTTCCTTTCATGTAATAAAAGAAAAAATTGCTAAAACCACATTTTATTAGTCTGAGACTGGATGGCCAAACAGTTCTTTTTCCTCTCTCGTACCTGAGCTTCTTGTCCCGGCAGAAAGGCAGGTGGCCTAGAACTACTGTGATGAGGGAAGCATAATCAGGGGCAAGGGGGCAGTTACTGTGAAATTAGACAGACAAATAACTATGGGATCAAGGATATGTTTAAATGAAAGCACAGTTTGCACTGTTGACAGTTGTTTGAAGATGCATAAAACACTGAGCTCACCATGTTCTAATTTTGCAGAGATAGCCTGAATAGATCACAAATTTTATGTGCAGTATAGAAAGGGATCAGGATCTGATTTACAGGTCTAATTCAAAGCTTGCTGAATTCAGTGGAAACATCTATTGAGTTTAGTAAGGTTTGGATCATATCTTAGAAAAAAAGGGAGGGGGGCTGAAAGAGTGGTAAAATGAAAGGAGAAAAGTAAAGGTTTTCCCAGGATACGTCCAATTTTATGTATCTGTCATTGAAACAGGTATAAAGTTTTGGCAAGAGACTCAGACTATCTCCTATAGTTCCATTTTAAATTTATGTCAAAATACAGTGAGCCTAATGAGTAAAGATGTGAGATTATCCATTACCTCCTGTTATACACTAAATGGAGGTGCATGTTTGCCCAAGGAGATTTGGAAAGATGTCCCTTGCAAGAGTATCCTTTCCAGAGTGAACCAGAAGTACTGTCAGAATTATTTAGCTTATTGAGTATACAATCCTGTAGCTAAAAAATCCTCTAGCTGATAAAACACAGGATTACATTTTCTGCTGATGTAAATGCATGCTGCCCCACTGATACTAGTGAACTGTATCATCAGATTGTGCAAAGAACTTAGTCTGGTTTTGTTTGTTGCTGTTGCCTAAAAGGTCCCACATGGGACTTGGGTCAATCATGCTGAAGAAAAATGGTAAGATGAATGCAGTGAAAGACACTGTGCTAAACAAACGTTAATGCTAGTGTGCATCAGCTTGCCATACAAAAGAAAAGTGGCCCTTAAATCAAGCACTAGAAATAAGATCCTTTTAAAAGAAGGAAAATAGCCAATTTTGAGTTTACTTTTTTTTGCAGCAGTATAGAAATTTTAGTGCTCCTATAATCTCAGGCCAAGACAGACTTTGGTAAGTATAATGGGATGTAAGTGCATTTAGTTCTGCTGTTTGTAAGAGTAAATTGTATAGCTGTCAAGTTGTGGCATGTCTATGAAGTGCTGAGTAAAACCATTGCTGAGGGTGATGGAATTAGTGTGCCAAAGGAGAGGGAAGAACAGAGATCCATCAAGTGAACGTGCTAGAATTCTGAAGCATGTTTGAAACAATACAGATGCCTCGACCATCTGCTGAGGGGCACGTGTAGACATAATTGCATAGCACAAGTGTCATCTCGTTTTCTAAAAAAATCCACCTCGTTTTACAGGAAGTATGCAGCCAAAGGAAACAGCTTCTCTGTCCTTTCAAAGCTGTGTTCTTGAAATAGCTGTATGTTCTTTGTCCCAGACAACTGGATTTATTCATGGCCGTTCTGCTATGTGTAAGGCTTTACATTGAGCCTGTCCTCTAAAGAAACTGGAGCCTCTTGCAGTTTAGCATGCCTGAACCGTACATGGAATTTTATTGCAAAAGACACTCTTAACTGTAATGGTCCCAGGGCTTTGTTCTTGTGCTTTATATTGCTAGAACCTTTGGCAGAATTATATCATTGTATTATGTGTCTGCTTGTCCATTATTTTTATTACATAAAAAGAGAGAGTGAGCTCAGATCATGGGAGAACTGCTGTCCTTTTGAATGCATGTCAGAGCTGTAGAAACCATGAATGTATTTATAAACAGGGAATGTGTAATAGAACTTAATGAAGGCAATGGATATATTCTTATGCTCAAGTATACCTTAATGAATGATTTTAAGTATTAAAATTCACAAGTGGCTGCAGTAAATTTCAGCCACCATTTTAAAGGAGGAATTTTTCACTCCATCTTCCTAAGCACAGGCACTGTTTTAGGTAGAAGCTCAGTTTTATGTGTAGGAACAAAAAGTAAATATCCCATGACTGGCCTTTGTCAAGTGATTAAATGCTTTTGAGCATGGAGCATTTGCTGTGATTTGTTCCCAGCTGCTGGGTTTGTCATACTGACTTTGCTCATTTCTGATTTGTACAATGAAAAAACTGAAGATCTGTGGTTAAATTGTTAAAATAATATTGTTTCTCTCATCTTGACATTTTTGCATCTATGTTTTACATTTCTGTTAGTTGGGTGATAACTTTTGGTCTCTTTTTCTTTGCTGGCACAGAGCATGTATTTGCTGAGACTGATGTTTTTCAAAGGCAGATCCACTGTAAGCATAGGAAATCAATAAAACCAAAATGTTTAGAGAAAAAAAATGATACTGGAGAAAGTGTCTGGGCTCACCCTGAGAGAAATGCTTAAGGTTCTTTTTTTATTTTACCGTCTCTGCAGTTTTTGCTAGTGCTACTTTAGCTTTCAGCTGTATGATTTTATCAATTTGACTTTAGCTTATTAAAACAGAGATACAGATAAATAAATTCTAAAATCATCAAACCATTTTTTTTTTTCCTCCAAGATTCAATGAGCCAATGACCTAGGGTTCCTTTTATTCCATAGTTTTCCTTACATTATTTGTGTAGGCATTGTCTTCTGGCAGTTGGCTTTTAAAAAGTTATTTTAATTCCATCTGAAACAACAAAAAGTGATTTAAATATTTTATGTGTAATGTTATTATTGCTTTTTTTGATTTTGCTGACATTTTCTGTCATGTGCTGAAGGAACAGAAACAGTGAATGCAGAACTTTTTTACGATACAGATATAATACAGGTGCCATGGGCACCAGGATAGTTACAGTATTTGAGCTTTCTGTTCTGAGGTTTATTTAATGACAGTGCTCTTTTAGGAAGGAAAGGAGTAGTGTTTGCTTCCTTTGCACCATGTTTGTGTCTGCATTGTTATTATAAACCAGCAAGGCTCTTGACCTTTGTTCTCAGGTCTGTGGAATGCAGCAGGTAAGCTTTTACAGTAATAGGCAGGTTTTTATCATCTGAATGAAGCTTTATGTTTCTCCAAAACCCTTACAACCCTGAAAATTTTTCAATAGGTATCCAGGAAGCCAAAACAAGCAATTTGAATTCCTGCAGAAGATAGTACATAAATGAGAAAAATACAAAAGCAAAATCACTAATTGGCTCCCCAGTAAAGCCAGTATACATTGATTCAGCCACTTCAATATCTGTCTGTCACTTTATGTGCCTTTGAACATGTGGATTTGCAGACTCCACATTGAGCACAGCTTAACTGCAAGGATAAGTTTTCCCTGTGACTGTTCCCAAGGTATTTGAAGTGCGTCAGAAGTGCTGGCATGCTCACTCATGCGCTCTGGTCATCCCTGATGGGGATATTTAGAAGATTATTTTTCCCAGCTTTTTACTAGAAACTTCTGGGAACCTATGCAGCTCAGGTGGCAGAATGGCCATGTGTGGGATTCTGGGCTGCTGCCATTTTTAGCCTAAATAATTAGATTAGACCACCATTGATAATATTATATATTGAAATATTGCTCTGGGAGCTGCAGCAGTTGGGAGATCCAATTTTCACAGCCTCTGTGAAACTGAAGCAATGCAGAGATCACAGATCCCAATTACAGCCGTTAAAATGGAAGGACTACAAATTGGTGCCACAGATAAAAAGGTGTTTTGAGCATCCGAGCAAGATTCATGAAGATCTGTTCTCTTAATGAAGCTTAATCTACAAATTCTTAAGGAAGAGGGGCTGCTTAGAGCTGGGGTATTAAGCTGTACAAACAGATGCTCAGACTGGTACAAGCTTGGAGATAGCTTTTGACTGTCCCTCTTCAATTTTAGTAAAGGAACATTGGCCTTTCATTTATGAATTAAATGTAGTGTAAGTAACTGACTTGAATATTGTAAACCTTTTTGTTCTCTGAATACTTTGAGTTTGCAAGTTGGATTCAGTGACACTGTTAACTGCTGAAGAAATGAAAGAATGAGTAAAATGGAAAATCCTGAGTGATGTGATGCACAGAGAGCACTGTGGAAAGAAAGGGTCCCTATGGGATGATGGGATGACCCTTGCAGTGCTTCCTCCATGAACTTTCCCAAGGAAATGGAATTAGTATGAAACTGTGTTTTTTTATTTTTTTTTGTTTTGTGTTTTTTTTGTGGGTTTTTGTTTTTTTTTTTTTTTTTTTAGGGGGGGAATTAATTGTAATGTCCTTGCAAATGAATAAAACAGAAAAACTTGCCTGTAGGTTCTGTTGCATCATACACATAGTAATGTGTTAAATGAAGCTAAAATAATCTACAAAGATATCTGTGACAGATGTTTAATCTTACTTAACATTAAGGAAAATTGTATAAGGAAGTGCAAAAATCTCTTTTTCTATTAAAAGTCTTGAGGCAAATCTACCTACGTGTATAAACAATCTCTGGGGTCTTGGGGGAGAAATGGTTTGAATCTTCCCTCTTTTCACTTTCTGCTTTGTACATCTCGATTCTTCTATTCATACATACTCATCCCTTAAAGATCATTTGTTTGCCATTTAAAATTGGTCTGATACAGGTGATTTGCTGCAGTACAGGGATACTTGGGATTTGTGTTAAGCATTAAAAGAGGCTTGATAAGGATCTTGATCTGTCAATTATGTTGTTATTTTTTTTTTGTGAAAATGGTAATTTTTCAAAAGGTTTTATTAAAAACAGTTTTCTCAGTTCTTAAACAGCTCCAAATACCACATCTGTAGTTAACAACATATCTAGGGTTATAACAAAATATAATTCATGCTTGAAACACTCTATGTCACCATGGGCAGAGCCAGATGCAGCCCCAGTCTAAATGGGAAAATATGCACCCACATCTGTATGTTATGCTGTGAGCACAGACACTTGATAGGAAGAAAGAGGATGGCAGGTTTGTCTATATCCGCTGGTAAGTGTCTGCCTGGTCATATCACTCAGTTGTGGCCAAGTTAGAGATACACCTTCTATTCTGACTTCCAGATTGTATCTTGGTTTTAAAACAGGCTGTTCATATTTTACAGATTTTCTCATTTATTTTCTTTCTGGAAACCCTTTCCAATGACAAAATGAGCTCATTTATGCTTTCAGTCCTTGCTCTTTAGATTCCTGGAATACCGTCTTTATTAAGAAGCCGAAAATACACACTGGAAAGGTCTGCTGTGATTCTTAGCAGCAGTTTTCTTCAGTAGGCTGTGTCAAGTGCTTAGTAAGTGGTTTTATACTATCTCTGGAACATTATTTGCTGGTCACCCTTGGAGATACGGCACCAGCTGGACTGTGATTCAAATATCATATTGTCATGGGTTCAGCAGCAGGAGTAATTTTTTCTTTTTCGTAGTATCTGGTGCAGCACTGTGGTTTTGATTTTCGGCTTGGGAACAGTGCTGATAACAGCAGTGTTTATAGTTATGGCTTAGAATGTTTAGGCTGGCCAAGGACTTTCTGAGCCTCATGCTCTGCCAGGGAGGAGGGAAAGATGGGAGGAGGCTGGGAGGAAGCAGAGACAGTGCACCTGACCCAAACTGACCAAATAGGTATTCCATACACAGCACATCATGCCCAGGATGTAAAACAGAGAGCAGAGACCCGGAAGGTTGGGGTGGGGGGGCACTGTGTGGTTAGGCTTGGTATCAGGTGAAGGGGGTGCACTGCTTGGTCAGGCTGGGTAGAAATTAGTTGGTGAGCTGTTGTATTCTTTCCTTGTATTTGCCTTGTCATTATTATTACTGGTGGTAGCAGTAGTGATTTGTGTTATACTTTAGTTACTAAACTGTTCTTATCTCAACCTGTGGGAGTTGTATTCTTTTGATTCTCCTTCCCATCCCTCTGGGAATGGGGGGAAGAAAGAGGGGGGAGTGAGTGAGACAGAAAACTGCATGGCTTAGAGGCTTAAACCACGACACATATCTAAATTGCATTTCTGATTGTGAGATACATCTTGTTAATTCTCCAGTGTGGAAGCTGGGAGGAAGACTTTGAGTCTGATCCAACAGAATTTAAAATAATCTTCCACTAGTCACTGTCTAGAACCATTTCAGTTTTGTTTGTACTGCTGCTGCTAACCAAAATCTGTGTCAAGACTTGCCTTCCTTTCTCCCCTACCCCCAGTCTGGTTGAAACTGTGTTTAAAGACCATGTTTAATACATCAGTGTGTTCTGTATATATAGCTGTTAACCAAGGCATCATTCCAAGTTCTTTTTTAGGATAACTTTTTTCAGTTTCTGTGTTGTGCTGTTTTCCTTTTCAGTGTGATGGGGGTTTCTGTGGTATTGCATGTCTAATTTTAAGCTTCCTGTAAAAGCTCAGAAGATGTATCTTTATCATTATGGTGATTATCTGATGTTGTTGAATAATAGCATCTTTTAATGTTTAGAAAAGCTGGTCAGGCTTTTTGACCTAAGCCTTCCTCTTCTCATGTTGATATTTTAAGAAATGATTGATCTCTTCTCCAAGGGTTTTATTATTTCACTGGATGTAGGTGTTTTATTTTTTTATCTCTGCTTTCCAGGGGGTGAAGATGGCATACTTTTATCTAAAATATATATCAGAGACCTATAGATGAGGTTGTGTTATGCATGTTCATGCCTTCCAACAGGCATTTTTTTTTTGACGTAGAGTTTTCCAGATCAAGTTACAGAATAGGCTCCAGATGGTCTGGAATCCTTCTTTAACAATCTATAGCTAATTAAACATTCAGCAAAAGCTACTCTTTTTTTAACTGAGTATAGTCTTTTTGAAGAACTGTATATTGATTTTTAGCTTTTCTTTCCATAAGTTATATCCTTTATTTCGTTGCATCTTGATTCTTGTTCTTCAATTCCTTAAAAAAAAAAAAAAAAAAAAAAAAAAAAAAAAAAAAAAAAAAACAAAACCAGAAACCTAATACCTTTGTTAATTTTTTTGTTTGTTTTTCTAAGTTACTATGAAAGGGAAAAGAGTAGAATTGCCCTGTGGCCTACACTTGCAGCGATCTCTACTTGACAATCAATACGGAACAGGGGAGAGGGAGGTAGATCTGTGCATCATGCTATAGAAGGTGAAGTGGGTTGTGAAAAACAGCATTCATTTACTTTCATGGGCCTGATTTTAGGGTAAATATAATTGAGCAATATGCAGGCTTGGACTAAGCAGTCATCTTTGTATCTGAATGCAAACAGTCTGATGCTGCTCTGGGACATCTTTCAGGTTTGCTTGCAAGAGCATATTTATCTAATGGAGGAAAAGAGAAGTTTGAGAGTAGCTGGAGGCAAATTCAATAGGTAAAAATATGCAGTGTATTGTTTCCAGTGAAATTCAGTGCAAACTGGACTTCATATGCAGTTTGTAGACTATTCAAGTTATGGCATTGAAGTTGAGTGACTTTTTAATTAAAAATTTAATGTACATGACATCTTAAAACTAGTTGGGTAAGATCTGGAAATTTATGACTGTTTAGCCTACAGCAAATTTTAATCATTGATCTAGGGAACTAATTCTGCTGTAAATAAAACATTACAGTGATATATTATAGAGACAAAAACCTTCTGCTGTGGCACTGCACTACTGAATATTAAGTAATATTTTTGTCTTAATAAAATGGTTTTTTTCCCATTTTAAAGGGTATGTGTGAAGAACTTCTCATAGGATCACTGAATAAAGTCAGTGAATGGGTCTCTGGGATTTGAAGTACTGGAAAAGCATTTTGGGTTTCAGGCAAGCAATGCAGGCTTCTCAGTTAACCTCTGGATATTAGGAGCAATGCCCAGGATCTACTGCATCACATACACAGTAGACATTTAGGAAGGGCAGAACAGATAAACAGCAGTACAATGTATTGGATCGATAATAAGTGTCTCACTGTCTTTTCGAACCAAAAAGGGTATTTCAGGCTGACGGAAGGAATGTTGCTTTTGTAGTCTATCTTCTTTCCATCTTGGCTATACATGTCAAGAAAAAGGATGATATTCAGGGGGGTTGTGGGGAAAAAACTGAAATTGGAGCATATCTTGGTCTACAGGCCCCAGATAAGCCAGAGATAATGCTAGGAGAGCTAGAACAAGAACTTTTAAATGGAGAGAAAAAAGTTCTGGAACTGCCACTGTGAAGTCTGGTTCAGCATGCTGCATTGCTTATACAGTCCAGACCTAATTTATTGTTCATATTGATTGTAAAAGTAAGTCAGCATCCTGTATGTCTATGTCTGTGTAATTAACATCTAAATAAAGGCTTGATCTTTTCTGGACACCTGCAGATGTACAAATACGCATCAGGTGTACATAACTGTAGAACAAGTCCCAGATTACAAAGGCAATATCACCAGTACTTATTTTTAACCCCTATTATTTAGGGGGTCATATAATAGAGATGAGGACAGACTTTTTAATTGGACCTTTTGTAAAGGGGCTAACGTGAAGGAGTAATGACTTTAAGCTAAAAGGGAATAGATTCAGACTAGATATAAGGAAAAAATGAGTATGGTGAGGTACTGGTACAGGTTGCCCACAGAAGTGGTGGATGTCCCACCCCTGGAAACATTCAAGGTCAGGCTGGATGGGACTCTGAGCAACCTGACTCAAGTGGAAGATATCCCTTCCCAAGGCAGGGGGGTTGGACTAGATGACTTTTAAAGGTCCCTTCCAACCTAAACCATTCTATGATTCTCACAGGTAAGCCCCACAGCAGTACTTCACTTGGAGTATTGTGTACAGTTCTGGTGTCCTCAACATATAAAGGAGGGCCACGCGGATAGTCAGGGGACTGGAGCACCTGCTGTATGATGATAGGCTGAGAAAGTTGGGGCTGTTCAGCCTGGAGAAGAGAAGGCTGTGTGGAGACTTCATAGCAGCCTTCCAATATCTCAAGGGGACCTACAGGGTCTCTTCATTAGGAACTGTAATGATAGGACAAGGGGTAATGGGTACAGACTTACACAGGGGAAGTTTAGATTGGATCTGAGGAAGAAATTCTTTACTGTAAGGGTGGTGAGGCACTGGAATGGGT
>JASSUY010039528.1:30630-45755 GCA_032466535.1 Forpus xanthops | reverse complement strand
GTGAGGTCTCACGAGAGCAGAGTAGAGGGGCAGGATCACCTCCCTCGGTCTGCTGGTCACGCTTCTTTTGATGCAGCCCAGGATACAGTTGGCTTTCTAGGCTGCAAGCACACACTGCCAGCTAGTGTTCATTTTCTCATCAATCAACACCCTCAAGACATTGTCAGATGCCCTGTTAAGAGCAAAGCCAATGAAATCCACTGGTCTCCCCTTGCCCACAAACTCAGTGTTTTTTTCTGTTTTTTAAGAAAGGCAATGAGGTTGGTTTGGCAGGATTTACCCTTGGTAAGTCCATGCTGGCTGTTCCCAGTAACTACCTTCTCCTCCTGTGCCCAGAAATTTGCTCCAAGATTTGCTCCATCATTTTCCAAGGAACCAAGTAAGGCAGCCCAACCCTCAACTCTCTGCATTATCCTTTTGAACTTTAAGATATGTGCAAAATTTGTTTTTCACCAATCATCAAGGAAGCTGCCTGACCTCCGCCACCTTTCAAAGATGATACAAAGCAGCCTTGTAAGGGCATCAGCCAGTTGTCTCCAGACCCTTGGATGCAGCCCATCTGGTCTCAAGGACTTGTGTGAGTGAAGAGCTCCCAGATACTCCATGCCTGGATCTGTATGTGCTGCTGGCTGTTCTTCTCTCCTTGAACCCTTTCAATGATCATGGAGGCCTGGGAAACCTTGTTGGTGAAGTCTGAGACAAAGAAAGCAATGAGTATGTCAGCTTCATCCATGTTTGTTCTTATGTCCTCATTCAGTTCATATTTTCTTTGTTCAGTCTTTTCCTGCTAATGCAGTAGTAGAAGCTCTTTCTTTTGGATTTGACATCAATTGCAAGTTTCAACTGCATTTGAATTTTGGCTTTTTTGATATAATCAAGTTCTTAGTTTGCTTGTTAAATTGGAAATAGTTTTGTAAGAGTTGTATCTGAACTTTGCATGGCACTTTTTAAGAACATTATGCCTCTTATTTAGTTTTTTGGTATCTACAGCAGAGAGATAGATGAAAGAACAAGAAGGTACACAGCAGCTCTATGTCCTTTAATGTAAATGTAATTTGAAGGAAGACTTACATAGCTCAAAATCAGTCCAGGTAAAATATACAATCTATCCATTTTCAGGTTTAACAAAAGCTTTTGATTTTTTTCTGGGGAAGAGATGGTTTAATTTTAGTTTGGATTTATTCTGTAGCCTCTTCAAACTTGAAACTAACAATTTCCTGACCTTCCAGCTGCTCTGCCTGTGATCATGGGGCACACACCTGCAGGTCTTGTAGTCACAGTTCTTGTAACCTATTTTCTTCTTTTTTTAGTGACACATACACAAAACACAAAACTAAACACTCCTACTTTTTCTGCCTGGGAAAAAGGAAGAAGCTCTAGGTTTGAAAATAAGGCCAAACCTTTTTTTTTCACTGGACAGGAAAAGCGTTGAAAGAAGAATGAACTTGAAGGTTATTCTTGCCTTGAGCATTAGAAATTGTACTTCATCATTCTTAGAGAAAAGGTCTCTGTTTGGGGTTTTCTGATGCCATACCTGAGCTTCTCTCAAACTTTCACATATTAATCCTCATTACAGCCCTCTCAAGTAGTTGTGTGTTTGTTACCCTAATTTCTCAACCAATGAACTGCATCATTATTTTGAACTGCTTGATTTAATGCTGAAGCTCACCAGACTGCCTGCCTTTGGGAACCATCTAATGCCCTCTGCTTCACAAAGATTCCCCATGGGGCCTGTGGGTGTTGCCACTGGCTCCCTTCACTGCCCACTGCGTTCATCAACAGTGCAGGGACAGACCAAAAAATCCCCATACACAGCCATCTCCTGAGGGACCTCATCCCATGAATGTTTTCTGAGCACACCAGAAAGCAATGAGATTGGTTCAAAGGGCAGCCAGTAATGCACCCCTTCACACAGGCCCAGAGCTGCAGAAAATGTAGATTGACAACTGAGGCACAGCCGGTGTGCTACCTCAGGAATGAGGGCAACAGTGCGGCAGTGAGTGCTTGAACAGTTTCGTTCTTGGCTTCTTCTAGAAAACAGCTTCCTTATGGATAGTTGACCTGTTTAGCCAAGTCAGCCCCTTTTGCTACATTTTGTACCCTAGTATTTCTGAGTGAAAGAAAAAGGGCCTGAAGCACTGGGGCTACCGCAAATACCACATGCATAGTCAGAAGCATTGAATTAGGGACACAGCCAAGCTCAGAGGTGTAAGCTCAGGGATGAGGTTAAACAACTTGAGCACTGAGTACTTACTGTTTGGAATGTCACATATCCAGAAGCCCTGATAATCTATGGGAGATGAGAAGAAAAAGTTCCTAGAGTGGGAATCACAGAGATCCAGACGGTACAGGTGGAAAGACGATATAGGGCATGCAGAATATCTTGATAAAATCATGGAGTTGACCTGCAGATATTTGTGCATGTACACACATGCACATGTAAAAATATATGCCTATATTTAGCCACATTATGAATATATAAATATTTAGTATCACACCAAATTTTCTACTAGTTTCATTTGACATAATATTATTGATTACATTTGAGCAACTGGACCACTTCTATGATTGTGTGTCAGAGCTTATTCTGAAAGCATACTATCTAAGCTATTAGAATCCTGGATTTTCAAGCTTAGGAAAGAAAGTGACCTTATAATACCCAGAAAATACTTTGCCATGTCACTTTATTTGGAACTTTGACTGTAATGGGGGAACATGCCAATAAGACAACAGCTTATGAAAACCAGTTTACTGCTATTTTGTTAGCAGTCAGACTAATTCTTCATTTTCTGCTTTAAATACCACTTTTACAAAGAAGAAATAGTGCACCTTTTTATTAAATCCACCAACTTTCTTTGTATTTGTAAAAAAGTCAGTGAGAAACCTAATATTTTCTGGTGCCAATCTTTTATTTTTGTCTAGCTAGCCTCATTTTCACAACTTTTATGTTCTCCACTTCTCTTGCCAGACTTTGAGAGCTGTTAGCTGTGGGCTTTTTTGGTTTTGTTTTGATACGCTTGATGCTAAAATTCAAGATTTCCAGACACCCCTTGCCCAGTGCCAAAGGGTTAAAGAAGAGCATTTGCTTGTTTGGTAGGTTTTTCCATGCTTTCATGGCTCTGCAGAATGAACATCCAAAGCAGTAAAAACAAAAGGCACTGACATAGAGATTTACTATGATTTTTCCACCATCGTCACTGTGTGAGATTTGCCTCTACACCCATTTTATGGTGGGAGTAGCACAATGAAGACTGCTCTTTAAAAGAAATCTTTCACTGGCCGATCTGAGGACAATCATAGACATGTTGTGTGATTCTCTCTTCCTGTTTCTATGTGGTCACTTCTTTAAACATGACTGCTAGGTAGCAGAGAATTTTGCAGTGAATATCAGCATGTTGGTTTGGCTTTTGCTTTTTTCAGAGCTTTTGCATTTTTTTTTTTTTTGTCATGGTGCTATGGTTTCACAACTAAAAGTATTTAGATGGTTTTCATGGGTCATTTTCATATATGGCTCTCTGATGCCCATACCATTCTCTGGACTTACTGGCAGCAGGTGACCAAGAGTATCAGCTGCAGTGTTGAGAGGATGAAAAAGGGTGAAAAGATATAGTGTATTAGCATGTTTATTTGCAACGTCATATTCAATCAAAACTAACATTTAGAACCTGTCTCCTTCATGGCATTCTCTACCACAGTGTAAATGCTCAAGAATAAACATGTCAGCTTAAGATAGAATATCATGACAGCAATTGAGACAGATTGTCATCTCATCTTCAGGCTGGAAATCATAAATTTCCTGTTGTGGTTAATCTTGCAAACTGCTGCATCAGCAGCCAAGGGAAAAACAAACAAACAAATAAAAACCAGAAAAATAAGAATTTACTGAATATTAGATTCTGAAATGACACAAAGTCAAGTGTCTGTCAGTAGAAAAGTATTGTTCAGTTGAATCATTATACTTCTTTCATCACATTCAGTCCGGTATGAGGCTGCTGTTTCTGTACAGGGATATATATTTTATAGGCATTAAGGAGAAGGGAGCTAATTTTGTTAAATTTGTGAAGCTGCCTGGCGATTGCTAAAGCCAATAGAAACAAGCATTTGGACACTTTACCTTTATTCCCCTTTTCTATCTGAAAAGGAGACTCCTTGTTTTTTTCCAAATTGCACCCAGTTTGCTGAAACTCTCCCAGTTTCTCCAGTAAAGAAAAAAGTAATAATAACAAATGCCAGGAATAATCTGTCAGTGTCTCCAGCAGGTATGAATGCCATGTGTCATCAACATGCAAGAGGTTAGGGAAGTGGCTGTCTAATATGATGAAAAGAGGTAACAGAAGCAGCTGGGCTAGTAATTATCTCCCTAGCTAGAGCATGCTGCAAACTAAACTAGTTGTCTGTGCTTTTAAGTCCCCTTGTGCTAAGTATTCCTAAATGGAAATCCTCTGGAATGTCACTTTTTAGGATTACACACTGCTTTAAGACCTTGTCTTTGTATTAACCCACATGCCTGAGATGACTGCAGTGCGCTGCCATTCTGGCCCCAAGCAGACAGGCAGATCCGAGACATCGCCATTCCTGCGCTACAGATGCACAGAACAAGTGTCTGGGCACTACCGAAAATAGTAACAAGCCTACAGTTTTTGCTTTTAAGGAGCTGGGTGGGAGCAGAGATACATTAACAGATGTTTCATCACATTCACATATTTTCCGTATGACAGATCCTCAGACAAGCAGCTGTCGAGTAAGAGAGGGAGAACAATGTTAACATCTATGCCTTGGACTGGTTTCCTATCTTTTCGGCTCAGGCCTACTTGTGTTTCAGGCACCACTGCTTTTAAAATTGAATCTATCTTCTATGGTGCCTTGAATATTTATGTGCACAGCTCAAATGTGATCATTATCAAGCTGAATCAGAATTTATGTTCAACTCTCGGACATAACCTTCAGAAGATGGGCTGCATTTTTCTCTTCTTACTCTTAATCCTACTGGGACTGTGCATCTGAGTAAGTGGTGTAAAATTTGGCCTCATCATGAGGTTTCTTCCAAAGAATGTTTTCTAAAAATAGCTATTGTCTTCATAATCTCAGTCTCCAATGGCTGTAAATCAATGCAGCTTGATAACACCGACTTGGACAGAGATATGTTGATTATTATGCCAGCCAAGAATTTGGTCTGCACATATGTAAATCAAAGTCAATATTAGTTCCCTTAAGTACTGAGATATTGATATTTATGGTCTCAATCCAATAATTACCTATCTGGGGTGACAAAAATGATGTCTCCCCTGCTCTCAGAGTTCAATTCAAGAAAATAACTTCTTAGTAACAAAAGAGAATTTCTAAAATACTTTTTCCTCTTGTGTGCAAAAGTCTCAAGATTCAAAAATAACTTGCTTTAATATATGTACAAATTACTCACGGTATTCATTTCTCATTCTTATGTGGCCCCTCTGATATCATTTAAATTAATGGCATATGGTAAGCCTTTCAGTTTTCATTGCTCATTGGGAAATGAGTCAATGACTATTTAATGTTATCTTATTATGGTTCCCTAGTAACATTAGGCTTAATCAGCGATGGCTACATTTGTTGAGAGAGTTCTGCTTATGTTTTGCTCCCTTCTCAGAGGGTAAATTTCCCCAGTCCAGTAATTCTGATCAGGCACAGAGTGACACATGTGCCAGCTGTCCAGCACATGTGGAAATGCTCAAATTCACAAGTGATCCGTACTGTACAGGGTATGTAAGTTGCTAGGACCTTTACAAAATACTTTCATCATACTTCCTTTGAAAGCGGACATGACTACATTAAGCCTATCTTGCTTTCTTTTTTTCTGTATCCTTACTATTCTTCCCTCCCACATCACAGGGGTGATCTGAGATGCTATGAGCAACAATCCAAATGTTTGCACTGCATAATAAATTTGACTCTTGTGTTAATATTAGAAATAACTGCAATGCTAAAACCAATACAAATATTCCTACTCTAGGGTAACAGATGCTGTTCAAAAGTTATATATTTGATCATAGGGACAGACGACCTATTGATTCAGTAAGGATGATGTATTTAATGCCGTCGGTACTTAGAAGCACTGAGGTCCCAAAGCTGTCATCTCTTGAGTAGGTTTTAGTGTGATGAATACAGGGATCAGAGTGTGATGAGAAAATGATGAATGCTTAGGATGTAGTGCTATTTTGATTAAAAAAAACCAACCAAACAAAAAAATACCCTTCCTCTATACACTTCCATTCTTTATATTTATTGAGGTATTGAATAATCACCACTTATTAGGAGGTATCACAGGTAAGAGAATGGACCTAATCTGGAACAAAAAATGAGTATGATGATGAAATTTTTATCTCTTTGCATTCTAACTTTTCCATAGCCTGTAAGGATCTTGTAAGGAGCTTATAAGCCTTGTGAGTCACTCATGCTCCTTAATTCATATTTCAGCATTTGGGTTGAAAGCAGCCACAGAAAACTTTGATAGATGACAGCTGGATGGTGACATAACATTTTAGGAATCACTGAAGAGATGCTTGATTAATGCCCAGCCATGTGACTGCCTTTTTGGAAATGGAAATAATTTTTGGTCATAAGTACATATGAGTTCAAAGGATGTAACCAAAAGACATTAGTTAGGCACTAATATTTATACAAGGTGTTGGGCATTCTTGGGTCAGCACTGTGTTACCAAAAAAGAATTAAGATTTCTGTAGTAGTAAAGCAACCATACTAGATGTAAGGAGGTAATTTTAATTAATATCTAGCAATGATTTCTTCAGGCAAGTTCCATTTTGTAATGCCGGTGCTGTAAATTGGCTCTTAGTCCTTTACTGGGAAGATCATACTTTGCAGATTATAACATAGATCAAATGAGCAAAATGGGAAGCACAAACCAAGAGAAGAAAATAAATCAATGTATTTCAATGGGTTTACTTCATGGCACTCCCTGGAGGAGGCATGGTGGAGAAGATAAGGATTTCAAGCCTTTTTCTGTAGTCTTGAAATGAATAAGAAAATGGGAAATGAAGTGGTTATACTTTCAGCTTTTGTTATTTGCTAACTCAGCTGGTACTTGCATTGGTAGCAGCCATATGTCAAACTGAGAGCTTTTTAACTTCTTACCTGAACTGTGGATGACACCCGAGGAGAGGTTATAGGATCCATGGTTTATCCTTTAACCATTTTAATATGGGAGTCTCTCATTTCTGATAACAAAAACCTTACATTTTCATCATTAACGCTATGCTGCAAATGAAGCAAATATGTGGTTACTAAGAACAGACAAACCACTGAAAAAAAAACTTCAACTTGATTTTTTGCTTTAGTTCACTGTAAGGACTTCTAGATTAATGAGAAAACTAAGTTGACAACAGCAAAAGCACACATCACACAATAATTACTGTGCTTTTAGAACCAAAAGATAAGAGCTATAGAATTAATACTAGTGCTAGCTTGAGGTAGCTTGATTTTACAGTACATAACTTTGATTTCTTTAAACACTGGCAGGTCAGTCCTTGCATATGAATAGTTTTCATGATGGAGATTAAACTCTGAAAAAAATTTATTATGTAGGATTATAAGATTCTCAGCATGATAAGGAATGTATTGCCAGTGCAGATGATAGGACCTTTAGTGGAAAAAACTTTCATTTTCCTTTGTAAATCCTGGCCAAGGTGTTAGGCTTGATGCTGCTATCTTTCCTAAATTAGGAGCACATATTAAGACTAAGAGGCCTGACACATGTGAAAACTTCACAGTGGCTTCCTGGCTTAATCTATCACGTAAAACAACTTTTCATGAACTGTGAACAAGTGACTTTAGTGAAGATTTTTTTGTCAACTGTCCTACTTTGTGTACTTTATTTAACATATGTGAACTTCGAAGTGTTTGCTTTGCTGTTTTGAAGCTCCTTTGTCAATGACATTATAACAAAAACTGTGGTACTTGCTGCTGAGTATTTGCATTTCAGTTTGGGAAGGTACTTAAGTATTAGCTTAACCTCGGTCATAAATATGCATGCTGTCCCGTGTAGGACCAACTGAAGAGCAGTCCACTAATATCAATGAGTTTTACCTTCATGAAGACTTTCCAGCTGGTGGTGGGTTTGTCTCATATTGTAAACTCCACTTCAAGGGCAAAACAAAGCCAAGTTCTGTTTGTTTAATATAATCCATCAGCATAAACACCTTGACTTAAAATGATTATTAACATGAAAAGAACAAAGCATTCAAAGATAGCAGTTTTCTTCCCATTCTTTTATCCTCATATTTATTCTGTCTGTCAAACAAATATCTCAGCTGAAACACTGCGCATTGTTGCCATCTAGTCCTTGAATTGTCCTGTGAAGTAAGGGCACTTCATTTGACCATAGGAACATCTATAGTCAAATGCCTCCTTATCTCCACTCCAAGAAATTATTTCTCCCTTTCTTCAGAGCCGCATTTCTCCTTTGGCCCCGTCCTCAGCTACATGATCAGTTGATTCAGCATGCGGCACAGCTGAACGGTGTGGAAACCCCACATGTAGAAGAAAAGGGTGGGTAGGACCATCCTTCTTTGCTTGGTTTTTTTTTTGTTTTTTTTTTTTTTTTGGCGGGGGGGTGGTTTGTTTGGTTTTTGTTTTCCTTCTGGTTATGTTTAATTATGTTTATAATATTAAATGAACAAACTTACAAACCTGTAATCTTTCTATGTGACAATAGGAAGTTTTAAAGCCACAGTGCTACTTAAACATACATTTGTTAGCATACTGACATAAAAATAAATAAAAGAATTATTTGGACCAAGCCTTGTAAGTTAAAAAGCTCATTAACTCATTCTTCATTCGGCTTGGCCAACCCAGATTTTAAACAAAATAAACTAATGACAAGTTAATTGAGCCAGATTCTGAAATGTTTGAGAATATCTGTGGCATAGTTTTAAATAACCATGCTAACTAGGTACCTTTGGTTTATTCAAACCTTGCCACCTATCCTGGAACATCAAAACTTCTGAGCTTGTATTGATTACTATACCCCTGAAAGACATTTTGCCTCAATTGCTTTGTTTCATTTTCATATTTTCAATTTTTCATACTATTCCATACTATTAAACAGATAGAGGATTATTAAACTTTGTTTTTAAACTCCTTTTGAATGTGCATCTCCTTTGCCAAAACAAGCATTTGAGGTTGTATTAGTAAAACAGAGCTTAATTTATGCATTTACATCATATAATTTTCAGACTGATCCTTCATCAGGGATACAGCGTGGCTGGTTAAAGATATTGTTAAATGAATGGATGTTCTGCTAATAAACTTCTTTCAGTCAGTCATCTCTTTCAGCAGAGAGAGAGGCATTATTTTTTTCCTTGCAGGACAGAGAGAAGAATCATTAGAGCAGAAGAAATATAAAGCCACATTTTAGGCAAACTATACTTTTGACAGAGAAGTTTTGTCTTCTGATGAATGTAAATCACATTCACAGATTAAAGCAATTTTCTGAGGCCTAAAGGGAACTTTCTGGATCCAGTCATTAATTTGTGGTTTCAGCATTTTCATATGTGGGGAAAAAACTCTTTGCTCAAAAAATTAACATTTTTTATCATGGTCCTTAAGAAATGCGTCTCAGGCTTTTTATGTTGGCTGTAGACAAGCAATGTAATGAGTTTAAAAATGCAGAGATCAGCAGAAACTTTCACTGTATAATACTTGCAGAAATCCTCAAAGCTTTTTGGGAGCTTCAGACGAACAAAAATGTTGTTTGCATCCCTGTCCTGCCATTGAAAGTGTACAAGGAAACCAATTCTGTTGATGATAAATCAAACAATCCAAGCTACCAACATACGAAGTGTCAGAATTTATGAAATCTTGTCAGCTATTGCATAAGTTTGAGCATTTTACAAGCTGGCACCTCAACCAGGAATGAATGAATAGGAGATTGTTGTTTACCAGGTGTTAAAAATGTTTCCAGGTGGTTTGTGACAGAGGTAATTTTGTTATCTTTTGCTTATCTCTTATATATGATGCCTTCAACAGAAGTGAAATAACCTGGAAATTCCTACAAACTAAACATGATGATATGATGATGATATAATGATGATATAAATAATGATGATATAAATTATGACACCTTTTAAGAATTATGACCTCTTTCAAAAAAAATGAATATTTACTGATTTGCTAGAAGGAAAAAAACCTACTTGAATCTGATTTGATTTAGAAAAAAAATTGAATAGAGAAAAACTTCCTTTTAATTAAGTGTCCATTAAAAACATTAGTTAAAAATACAGCTATTTGCTTAGAATATTCTGTTCATCTCCTTTTAAGAATTAATTAAAAGGCTTATCATATGCACGCCTTGCTTCCAGAAAGGAAACATTTTCTGTCTTTTTCCAGTCTTTTTCTTTTAGCTTATTGGATAGCAATTTGCAGCTATTAAGAGAAAACCTATGTTGCCTGTATATAATTAATCTCTTGAAGATGGATACCTTTTAATGTTCTTTAATTCTTCTGAGACAATTTTTTTCAGGACTTTGGAGTATGGATAAACGGTACTGTTTTAGTAACACAGCACATGAAAAAACCCAATGCCCCAGATTGACACTTTTCCACATACATGCATTACTACATGCAGTAGTATTGATCCAATAAAAGACATTTTCTCTTAATTTTTATCAAGTTACATTGCAGATTTGCAATAGGCTCCTTAAAGTGTCTGGTCAACTGCATTTTTCCCTTTTCCTATGTTTGCTGTGCACTCATAAGCTTGTCCATGTGCTCACTTGTGACCAACGTTGTGAGTTGCAGGAGTTTTTTCCCCTTCTTTCCAGTGACTGTGCACTTTGGCATTAGCTAAGGAGTAGGGTGTTTTCCCTCTTTTTCTATTTCTTGCAAATTGATGATGGGGTAATATCAAATGCTCTGCTGCAGTCCTTATGCTGGTTTGCATGTGAAATAGCTCCAAAAGTAAGAAATTTATATAATAGGTATTTGAGAGATAAACCAACCCAAATTGGGGGTTATACACTGCACAGAGAAATGCCTTGTATTTCAAATAACATTAGGGAAAATTTTATACCTGAGAGGGCTCCAAACAATACCTGTGTTTTTACAATATCAGAATTTTTCTGCCTAATTAGATTAAGATCAACTTTATTAAAAGATGCCTAAATCAGTTAAGTTTTCTGTGATACAAAGTGAGCTAAAACAAAAATACCAATGATAACATTCATGTTTTCTATTAACAGTTCACATCTGTAGTTAACTTGAAACAGATGCTTTTCAATATAAGCCATTGTTTTTAACTTGAATGTGACAATATGTTTTGATGTTTTCTTCTTAATTGTAAAATCATGTAATGAAGTTCTTTAGTATGTGTGTGGTAAATTGCCAAAGACTCTGTTTTTCCAAAACCTTCTGGTAAAATTTTTCATGGTGCCTTAGTTACAATTGTTCATGACAATCAGATGATTCTGCTTTAAGACCACAGAAGGTCCACTTAGGAATTCTGGAGAGGTCTCAGCAGAACTGGAAACACAAGTATACATGTATACAAGTATAACTCTCAGGTTTCCCTCAGGCTGGGTAAGGCCAGTCTTTTCTGAGCTGGGGGGACTCCTATTGGAGCTTTTCAAGAAAATCTATTATTTCTAAGGAGCAGTATGAAAACATTTGGTGATAATGTATTAGATCAACAGAGTTCAAGTGATAGAAAAAAATATTAATGAATTGAAGTTTCTTTTGAACCTGGTGACTGGGCAGGTGATTTTCACAGAATGCAGAAGGCTGAAATCGCAAGTGATGCTTCATCATCTGATGGAAAGTGTGCGTGACTAGGAAAAATACCAATGCAACTTATTAATTCTAGGACAGTTTGTGGCATTCGGAGGCGATGATAAAGTTATGAAATCTAGAAACTGAAAATCACAAGTAACTTTAAGTGTCCTGACAACAGATATAACAATAACAATAAAAAAAATTACAACAAAAAATGACATCTCATTTCTTCCATAGAAATGTGGAGTACATATGACATTGGTGGACAGAATGAAGAAACAAAAGGGTCTGAAAGGTTGTCCAAAAATCTAAATCCTTGTCAGCTTTCAGAGATTTATTGGGTGAAACAGAAAACAAAGAAGAGATTTGTTGAGCTTAGTCTTAAAAAAAAGAATAGGTTAGTTAAACTTTGAGGAAACTGGACAGAATTTTCGTGTTTCAGGAGCTCAGCAGGGAATGTCAAGCAACACATGAGCAGAGAAGCCCTCTGAATTAAGTATGGAGTATTGTGCTATGAGGCTGTGCTGATTAATGTGAAATCAGCTAAAAGCCAAGGACAAGGATAGGTGGAAGATCATTATGGAGCTTCTGTGTTGCTTGCAGAACAAAGAGGATACGATTAGACAAATTATGATAACACTGGTAAGGGTGTTAGTGTCCGGTTCATGGTACCCAAATAATAATTTCAAATGTAAGCAAAGAATACACAGTAAAATACAGGTCAGATATTAATTTACAAAGAGAATATGTTCCTTCAGTAATTGGAAGGTGACATTTGAACACCTACCTATAGGCTGTGATCAGATAAATGACCACATAATTTTATGTCCAGGGAAGAGCAAAATTATTTTTTTTGTTTGCCACTGTAATTATCTAAGTGGATATCTATTACTGAGGGTAGGACATGAGCAGTGCCTTCCAGAAAAAAAGAGATGCTTTTCCATAGTTGTGTTAAAAGACATCACCCTTCTGTAAAAGCACTCTGTAGAAATATGCATGGCATGGCCAATGTGCGAGTGATATGGCAGTTAACAAAAATATCTCAGTACTCATTTGGGATGCAAAACATTTTGTTCCACTTGCATTGTGGGTCACTTTTTTTTTATACTGCGTCATACTATTGTTTTATTCTGACTTCAGACTGATTTTTTTCAAGAGAAAAATCCATTGTTTAAGATCAGATATTTTTTTAATGTTGTGAAACACTTTGATCACTGAAAACCTGCCCCTTCGTTTTCCCCTAAAATTTTATAAAGCCTTGTGAGACGTCCTATCTTAATTTATCATAACCACAGGAACATTTGGCCAGCCCAAAGGTCTGTCTAGTTCAGTATCTTCTCTTCAGTAATGTCTGTACAATCATTTATGAATATTTTCTCAGCCTCTGACTATTTCCAGCACAGAGAACATTCTAAGGTGGATGTAGCTTTTTTTTTGTACTCTTAAGCCTCAGTGTGTTGCTTTTTCATGTGCTTGTCTCTTCTCCTTTTCAACCGATGTAAACTACTAAGAACCATAAGATCACTGGAGGTCTATTATCATCTGTGTGAAAAACTTGTACTTCTAAAATTTTTCATTTTCAGCACTGCAGGTGATAGAGGAGCCAACAAGGAGAGGTGCCATATTTGACCTTGTACTCACAAACAGGGAGGGACTGGTTGGGAATGTGAAGCTCCAGATCAGCCTTGGTTGAAGAGATCACGAGATGGTTGAGTTCAAGATGCTCAGGGCAGGGAGAAGGGCACACAGCAAGCTTACTGCCCTTCAAGATAGCAGACTTTGGCCTCTTCAGGAACCTGCTTAGTAAGGTTCCATGGGATAAATCCCTAGAAGGCAGGGGAGGCCAAGAATGCTGTCTGATATTCAAGGATCACCTGCTCCAAGCTCAAGACTACTGCATGACAGCTAGAAGGAAATTGGGCAAGAAGGCCAGGAGACTTCCATGGACAAGGAGCTGCTGAGAAAAATTCAGAAGGAAAAAGAAAGCTTATAAAAGGTGGAAGAAAGGACAGGCAGCCTAAAAGGAATACAGAAACATTTTCTGAGAAGCTAAGGATCAGGTCAGGAAAGCTAAGGCCCAGTTAGAACTGAGTGTGGCCAGGGATGTCAAAGATAACAAGGGCTTCTGTAGGTATGTCACAAACAAAAGATAGACTAGGGGTAATGCGGGCTCTCTCCAGAACAAAAAGGGAGAGATGGCTATACTGGATTTGGAGAAGGTTGTAAATGACTTCCTTGCCTCAGTCTTCATTGGCAAGGACTCCAGCCACACCACTCAAATCTTGTAAAGCAGATGCAGAACTGGAAGAATGAAGACTTTAGGGCCACTGTAGGAGAGGATCTGGTTTGAGACCATCTTAAGAACCTGAATGTGCGCAAGTCCATGGGACCTGATGAAATCCATCTGCGAGTCCTGACTAATGAAGTTGCTAAGCCACTGTCCATCATATTTGAAAAATCATGGCAGTCAGGTGAAGTTCCCAATGACTGGAAAAAGGGAAATATAACCCTCATTTTGAAGAAGGGGAAAATGGATGAGTTGGGGAGCTACAGACCAGTCAGTCTCACCTCTGTGCCTGGCAAAACATTGGAGAAATTCTCCTGGAGATCATGCAAAGACACATGAAAAACAACAAGGTGGTTTGTGACAGACAGCATGGCTTCACTAATTGGAAATCCTGCTTGACCAATCTAGTCGCCTTCTATGATGGGGCAATGGAACTGATGAATAGGGGTACAGCAGTTGATGTCATCCACCTGGACCTACGCAGAGCATTTAACACTGTCTTGCATGACATCCTCATCTCTAAATTGGAGAGGCATCAATTTGATAAGTGGACCACTCAATGGATAAAGATCTGGCTGGATGGCTGCACTCAAAGAGTTGTGGTCAGTGGCTCAATGTCCAGCTGGAGACCAGTAATGAGTGGTGCCCGTAAGGGATTGGTGTTGGGACCCATCTTCTTCAACATCTTTGTCAGTGACATAGCCAGTGGGACTGAGTGTGCCCTCAGCAGGTTTGCCAGGGACACCAAGCTCTGCAGTTCAGTTGATACATTGGAGGGAAAGAATGCCATTGAGAGGGACCTTGGCACGTTTGTGAGGTGGGCTGATGCCAACCTGATGATGTTTAACCATGCCAAGTGCAAGGTCCTACACCTGGGTCGGAGCAATCCCAGGCACAACTACAGGTTGGGCAGAGATGAGATTGAGAGCATCCCTGAGGAGGACTTGGGGGTGTTGGTTGATGAGAAAATGAACATGAGCTGGCAGTGTGTGCTCGCAGCACAGAAAGCCAAGTGTATCCTGGGCTGCATCAAAGGGAGCATGACCATCAGAATGAGGGAGGTGATCCTGCCCCTCTA
>JASSUY010039528.1:0-29639 GCA_032466535.1 Forpus xanthops | reverse complement strand
AAATTCTTTACTGTGTGGGTGGTGAGGCACTGGAGTGGGTTGCCCAGGGAAGTTGTGAATGCTCCATTGCTGGCAGTATTCAAGGCCATGTTGGACAGAGCCTTGGATAACATGGTTTAGTGTGAGGTGTGACTGTCCATGGCAGGGGGGTTGGAACTTGATGTTCTTAAGGTCCTTTCCAACACTGTTCTATGATTCTCTGCATTCTGCATAAGAGTTAGGCTTGAGGTGCTCAAGCAGTTGCAAAATGGTTAATACTTTAAATGAACTCTTGAGTATTTGGGTATATTATCTGTTCTGTAAATTTATTATTACTTGAATATTGACTTATTTCCTTCAAGTCCTCTTCTACTTCCCCCACTATAAAGTAATATGATAGTTTTTTGGGAAAGGTTGCTAATTCCTGTTTTTTTCGTTTTTTTTGAATTGATACTTTTACTGGTTTTGCTATTGCCATTTTGACTTGAATGCATATTTATATAATGGTCTCTATTATTCTTCTCCCAGAGCTATACTGTAGTTTGGTTGGTTGGTGGTTTGTTTTTTTTTTTTTTTTTCAAATTCATCCCATTTTTATTCACAAACACGCTAATTACAGGTCAACATCAGCTTTGTCAAAGCAACACCTAGATTATTGCTTCATAAGTCATTACTCAAATGGCTCTTCCATGAAATCAATTCTGACTTTCTGCCTGGGAGAGAATTAGGAGCAGCTGAAAGTGGCCCCATTGTAATTTTTTCCAGCGGAGTGATTCCATCAGAAGTGAGATTAAGAATCCAAGAAGAACAGAAGGATGGCTTCCTGCTGGGGGAGAGGGGGGTAGGTGGTATTGAAGAAGGGCTTGAACACATTGGCAAGGTTGCTGTGCAGATGAGAGCATTTGGGAGAAGGTGCAGCAGGCAGGTGTATAGGGGGACCTTGTGCTAGTGTCAGTTCTGGGAAAATGCTGAGCTGAGAGCAGTAATGTTTTGGGAGAGCCTTTGAAGGTGTTCCTGTCAAGAATTGAACAGCCTGGATACTCCTCACTCTTATTTACATTCACATTGTTTTCCCATCCCATGAACCACACAGCAATCTTTAACACTTTCCATTAGTGTATACATCCATTTTGCCAAGGAAAGGTTTTTCCTGAGTTGTAGCTCTGCAACCTTTCCATAGTCTGGAGGTCTAATGTGGCCATTCCTACACTGGTGGAGGTTTGGTGACACCCTATAGTAATGCCTGTCCTCCCCTGCATATCTGCTTGGGCTATGGGCAAAAGCAACAAAGACCACTGGACTGTATTGAAGCTGCATTACCTTCAGACTAACCAGGTGAAGACATTCAAGGGAATGAGTTTGAATTCTCTTCTAGACTGGATTCAGGTTATGGGACCTGTCCCCTCAGCCCCTGCTATTCTACTGAGTCTTGGAGTGAGTGGGCATCTGCGTTGGACCTTCATGCTGGTGGCAGTGGGGAGACAAGGCTTCAGAGCCCCAGCTACATGACTGCATGGAAAAGATTGGTCTTTTCTCTCTGCACAGCAAGTGGAGTTATTTAACCTACTACACTGTGGCCCTGGGATGCAGAAAAGCTTAATTCTATTTTCATCAGTGCAGCTGATTTTACTGGCAAACCTGGAGCAGACTCTCATTCCCAGCTGTTTTCCCGCTTAGCAGAAATCTATGCTAGGTCTTCTTTTAAACATTATTTAGCAAATTGTCAAATTAATGTTTATAAAGCATTCTGAAGATGGGAAGCGGACCCTTCAGGTGTCAAGCTTCTGCTGTTCTTGGCCTCTTTCCATACCACACTCTTTGCTACTCTGATATTTCTCTGCAACACCAGGGTACTCCCCTGTACAACACAAGTAGGTTTTGGGGTTTCTGTTCCTGAATTTGCCACTGAAATCTTGTGCTCATGAAATTTAAATGCTGTGTGCTTTGCTTTGTCAGTGTGTGCAGTGATTATAAAAACATGCAGCCAGCTAACAGGAATTGTGAAATAGAGGGACCTGATGAACATTCCTGCATGTTTTTATGGACTCATGTGAAAGACGGAAAAAACATGTCAAGTAATCAGAATCTTATTGCTGTTATTGTTTAGTTTGATATTTACTGTTTAGCATTATAGAAAAATATCAAAATATGACAGCAGACGGCTCTACTAAGGGAAACCCTTCCTCGGTCAGCTTGGTCTCACATACCAGATACTTAGCATATAGTGTACTTGATGTGTCTGGCAAAAGAAAAAAGAGAAGCAGAGGGAAAATGTGCATGCTGCAATTCTGTTTTCACCAGGCAGTGGCCAATAAATTATGTCTAGACTTTGTCCCTCAACCACTATGCAGAAAGTCTGGACTGAACTACCTATAATAAATTAATTGTGGTGAGAAAAAAATCACAGTGGGAAAAGAAGCAGGGTCTTCATTTCATCTTCCCATGTAACCTCTCTGCCAATAAACAGCTTTAGTATTGTAGCTCAGCCAACAGGCACTTTTTTGAAAACTTGTACTGAAGCCCAGACTTTCTTGCAATATCACAGTTCACTAACCTGCCAAATAGTTTCTGGGTAGATAACACATCTGTATCTGGATCCATCCCAGTATTTTCCTATAGGGCTAGACTTCATCTGAAGCATTTTACATAAGACCCCCTGTAACCTCTTCTTGTTTCAAGCTTTGAAATCAAAAGAATGATGAAATGTTTAGTTATCTGTGTGTCCTGCCCAGGCTTTTTCATTACTTACCTATAGTTGCCTGTGTGGAAGAGGAATAGAAAAGCAAGACATTTTCTGAAAAACAGGACTGCATCTGGGGGGTCTATTTTCTGAAAAGCCAGCCCCAGCTTTCTGCTAAGGAGCCATAATCCTATGTCTCATGCTGAGGGGAGATGAAAGACATAACACACTTCAGCTGAGCTGCAAGTGGGCTGGGCAGAAGCCAGCTCACATCCAGCCCATGCATGGCATGGAAACTGATAAATAAAAAAGCTTATTGGGTTTAGAGTCTGTCAATTTGCACCTGCCAAATATATGCCCACATTTTTGTAGCTGCAAAATGGGTTATAGATGTGAACCTCAGCATGTGCCTGTTCTACTCTGATTTATATTCTTGCTGAGGTAGTCAGAGATGCAAACACATTCAGGTTTCATCAATGAAGCACAGATGCAGATTTTCTGACTAGAAATTGCTGCTTCACAAGTTCATCCCATTGCACAACTTTATCCCAATAAGATGAGAGAGTGTGGGTCAGAAGCAGGAGAAAATAAAATATATAGCAGGTACTTTATAACCTACTCAGTGTTTATGTGACTTTTTGCTTTTACAATGTAATAGTTTCAGTCTTCTCTTAAACACAGCATTCCTACAGTTGTTCTGACCTGCTGCTGTGGCAGGTGGGATGGTGGAGCAGATTGCCATCCTGCATTAGGATTTTCTGACCCAGAACCAGTCAATAAAAATCCTCAATATTAAACTGTTTAGAGGTAGGCACAAAGATATTAGCCAAGTAGAATTTAAATGAAACAGTGGATTTTACTTACAAATTTACCTACAGCCCCACAGTCCTGCCATGCTCATTAGATTAAGCAGGCCAATCCCCAAGATGCGCAAAGAGTTTCTACTCCTCCATTGTTTCTCCCAAGCAACAGCTCACTGCCTCTGCATGCATTAGCATAAAATCTTACCAGCATCCTTTGTTCCTTTGTTCTTTTGTCCTTGGATGTCTGTAGGTCCTTGATTGGCCTCAGAAAGAGTCAGAGGTGGAACCATCAGCACAGCTATCAGTTCTGGCTAAGCCTCATAAAGATTTTAAAGTATTAGGGTGTTTTTCCAGGCTGAGGCTTGGTGAGTTGGGCCAGTGTAGTCATACAGAAAACATCTCAGTAAACAGGCCAGCACACAATATGAATAAATTGTTGCAAGGCAGAGCCAAGTCTATTATGGGTTCTCCGTGAAAACTTCATTAGAATAGTCTATAAGGCATTAAACTTGCCTAATCACTCATTCATAAGCCAGGGAATAACAAATTTGAGGCATGGTGATTCAACAGAAAAACTTTAGTGTATAATATGATGTATCAAGTCTTCAATGGGTCTTTAATTACCAATTAGCATATTATTTCTTAAAGAATATCCTCGAACTTTCCCTGTGACCAGTTATTCCCATGTGCAGTATTTTTAGTTCATCAGTACATCTTAATTGTTTCCTCCAATAAATAATTAATTTGATTGTTTTTCATTTTTAGAGACACATGGTCATTCAGAGCCCCCAACATTCTTATAGCTGTACTTTAAAGCTATTTCTTGGAGTAAATTACATGCATATCTCCATAAGCAATGTGTGAAACAGGATTTTTTATTTCTGTTTAAGGCTCAATCCTGTTTTCATTGAAGACAAATGTATTTGAGGTTAATGATTTTGAAATTATATTCTCAGGAATCAAGCTGTCTTAAAAAGTGAAGGATATTTGCACTGCTTAATTTAATCAGATCTATTGAAAATCCATGTATATACATTACATATTTTTAAATGACAGTTTTGTTTGCATTAAATGTATTATCGTTATTTTAATATTTTTGCATCAATGGCAATGAAAGTGATTCAAACATCTTTCAGGAGTAAAAATTGTAAATGAGACAGGCTCCCATACTAAAGAAAGTTGTAAATCAGCAGCAACCTGACTAATACTGCAATATATGAATATGTTTGCAGGGACTAAACATAGTTGATCTTGGTTTAATAAGGCTTGATGAGCAGTCTTTGAGGATGATAATGTTTGGTGATCATGGGGGATCTGAAGGCCTAAGAGAAAAGCCATTAAGCTGCCAGTGTCTGTATGGGATGGCTGGAGCAAGAACGGCAGTGGGAACTCATGTGATCAGAGCTGTCTTGTGCAGCTCTCCAAATGCAACAACCAAAAAGGCACAGTAAGGAAGGACATGGTGTGAGCCACAGTAATGTCCTGTAGACCTAGGTCATCCCAACAGTGCCATTTATCTTGGCTTTGTAACACCCACTTCATGGGTTTGCTATTGTCCTGGGTTCAGCTATAGCAGTAATTTTTCTCCTTGTTGGTAGCTGGTGCAGCGCTGTGGTTTTGACTTGCAGCCTGGGAACAGCGCTGATAACATTTATGTTTTTATTTGCTGCTCAGTAATGTCTACGCTCACCAAGGACTTTCTGAGTCTCGTGCTCTGCCAGGGAGGAGGGGAAGCCAGGAGGAAGCAGAGATGGGGCACCTGACCCAAACTAGCCAAAGAGGTGTTCGATGCCACAGCACATCATGCCCAGGATGCAAAAACTGGTTACAGTTACCCAACAAACTTAGATCACTGCTTGGTTGAGCTTGGTATCAGTCAGCGGGTGGTGAGCGGTTGTATTCTCTACCCCCTTTTTATTTCCCTTATAATTTTTAGTATTGGTGGAAGCAGTAGTGGTTTGTGTTGTACCTTATTTACTGGACTGTTCTTATCTCAACCTGTGGGAGTTACATTCTTTTGATTCTCCTCCCCATCCCTCCAGGTTCTGGGGGAAGAAAATCAGGGGAGCAAGCTAGTTGCTGCATGGTTCTGAGTTACAGCTGGGCTTAAACCACGACAGCTATAGGTTCACCTGTTTGAATGCTGAACAAAATACATTGGGAGGAGTAAGACTGGGAGGGATAGGCCAAGCTGAAGAGGAGGCAACAGAATAAAAGACTCCTAGGAGAAGATAATCTGGGAGAAAATATGTGGACATAGATGGGTATTGAGTAAATTGTTAGATGATCAGAGAAGTACCTTTTGAGTGTTTGTAAAGGTTTAGAAGAACTCAAAAAGTTTTGTAGAGTCTCCCTCATCACTTTGGGTGTGCTGTAAACTGCTGGATATAATAAATGAAGCACAGGATGATGTGGAATCTGTGAAGCCCCAGGGAATTCCTGAAGTACTTTTATGCTTGGTGTGAGAGGCTTGGAAATGTGGAAGAGTAATTTGCACTGAACTGAAATGTTCAAACTAAAATTTCCAACACCTTCATACTAACCTTTGTTTTTTGGTTTCATTCCCTTTTCCCCTCTCTCAGAACCATCCTATTTCACCTTATCAAATCTAGGAGCAAGGTATGTCTGGCATCTCCATTTGAACAGAATATCCTGAGTTTGGTTTTTAATCAGACCTTCTCACAGAGAAGAATAAAGAGAATTATTTGGGCTGATCTCTCTACATGAACAATTAGAGACCTGAGAATTGAGCTGTGCACATAGCAGAGCACGCAAAATATATCAGTGCAAGTTAAGATTAGCCCACCCATCTTTTCTTTGATGGAATGAATCTTGTGTATGTTTCCAATAGATCATGCTTTGGTTTGCAGGGCTGCTGAAACATTTTCTGCTTTCAACTCTAAGGAGATGATTTTAATAATTTTTTAATATTTTATCTGAGCACCAAGGATGCTGGCTCCCATTAGTAATGGAATCTCTCCAGTGATGTTTAGATTTGGCTGAAAGCATAGAATTTTGTCTTTTTTCAGTTACTCATTCCATGTGCACTTAATAGATGAGTGGTTAGCAGGAAATGGACACTAGAAATAAAATAGCTCACAAATTATACAGGCCACTGGATATAAATGGATACTATACTATATGTGTAGGTCCCAGGTGAATGCTTTAATTGTTTTTACCCATTTCATTGCACATGACTTATGATTTTAATCAACTTTTCACAGATCTGGTCAGTGGGCTTTACATACAAATGCCTGAAATTAAAGATCCGTGCAGGTTATATAAAAGTGTGCAGTGGCTGGCTGGGTGCAATAAATGCATTGCACACAAGAGTAAGCTTATTTCTTCTTGGGTGTCTTCAGGCACCTGCAAATGAAGAGGGCACTTTGGGGACAAACTTACCTGTTTTGACCTTCCAAAAGCTGTAGTTTTCCCCCTTCTCTGGAGCTGATGCAAGCCAGGCTCTTCCTGTCTGGTCTGTGAATTCTCCCTTTGGTCCATGCTGTCTCCCAGCAGTTTATATTTCCTTACTTGTCCAGCAATATCATATTAAATCCTTTAAGCAAATGCCATACAGCCTTGGCTGTTTATTACAAATTCCTTTGATTGACTTATTCTGAAGTCCTCTGTTAACTTTACCACTGTCTGAAGGACAGATATTTTCTAGCAGGAGCCGCTCTTCTAATAGCAATTCTGGTAGATATCGTTTTATTGGGAAAATTATTGCTCTCTTGTTACATACCCACCCTCAGGCTGGAGCTGTTGGAGGGGTGGGCATATTAATAGCTAGTTACAGATGTAACCACTAAACTTCTAGATGGTGGTGATTCCTAGACAGTTCAGATTTGTAACAGCTAGTCAGGTTAAAGCTGGGAATGTTATCCTCAAATGTTATCCTCAAATGACCCATGGCAAGTTGAAGTATCTCAGCAGGAAGATAGGAAATAGCAAAACCAATAGGCATATAATATGTGTTGCTGATTCAGGTACTATACTCAACTTTGAAATGGGAATAAAGATGGATTTTAAAGAAAAAACTGCTTTTTATTTAGATTATCATGTTAAAAAAAGACTGAGGAATCTGAGAGCATTTGGAAAGGAATGAAAGGACTTTTCAGCAGTGCTAGAACAACTCATTTTAATGATTTGGGTTAAATTGTAACAGACATAACTAATAGTTAAGGCATTAAATAATATTTACTGGGTCTGTTAACAGGTTTAGAAACCTTCTGAGCTTTGAGAATCCAAGTTAATTTAATTTGTCTTGTTTCTTTTTTAAATCAATAATCAACTTTTCCCCTTTTGAATCTATACATTTTAATGAAGTATTGAAAACAATTAATTATCCTTCGAAGAGACAGGAGAGTGAAATCCCCCTCTTGCAGCTCAAATCTGCAATTGTTTCCTTTCATGATTCTTTCAGCATGCCTCAGTGCTTGCTGAATCTCTGAACAATTTGGAAGACTTTTCGTGTACCAGAAAGGTGGTGTTTTCTTGGTTTTAAATAATTGTAGACTTTCAGCTGCTTTAATGCCATTAGCTAACATTTCCAAATGTTTGGTGTGTGGATAGATAAATGGTTTTATGAATTTAAAATGTTACTCTCCTCAGCCTACCCTACTTAAAATCTGGCTTTTGTTTTAAGCACTCCATAACCTCAGCCTTATTCTAGGTTAAATGTGATATTAATCAAGCTGTGGATAAAGGCCACATATATGACTGAAGCTCTGTTTATTAGCTTTAGTGAAGCCTTTGATTTGGTCACACATTCTTTGCTCTTAACAAAGCCTCAGAATAATACAATATGGGTTTTATGTCAATCCCTAAATTGGTTATCATCATATTTAAGCAATAATGGAAAGCAAACTATGCTCACTATAGTGGCATGTGATCTGATTTTAAAGTTTCTGGTACAAGTGTTCTTGATAGTACGCCTCTTCTATTGCTCTGGTTGTTTTCTTTGGAAATGTCATATTCAATATGCACAGACAACTGGAATATTTACTTTTGTAAAGAATTTTTTTTTTGCAAACAAATCCCTCCTTTAATCATAAAGTAGACTTTATTTGTACTTTGCAGCTTATGCAGGAAAGGAAAAGTGCAGATGTGCAAATAGTTAATTGTAGGGTTTATCCACACAGTGATATGAAGAGCTAAAGGCTAGCAGGATTTCCACCTGCAGGGCTGGGCATCCTTCATTAGGGTTCTTAGTGTGCTGAGTATAATCCCTGACCAGGATTAGGCACATAGCGTAAACCCAGACTGGGTTGAAGAGAAGACTACACTTCCAAGTATCTTTCAGGAGAAAGGGGCCATAGATGTCACCAATGTGCAGAAAGAGATAATAATTTTCTAAGAAAATTCTAGATGTACATACCAGCTCTTGTGCTGGAAGAATAGGGAGCAAAGGAAAAAATGTGATACATTCTTTAAATACAGTGTTATAGTAACAGACTATTGTGCCTATTTATATATGGACATTGTAACCCATTCTTGTATCTGTGAAGAATGTGGGCACCAGAGCTCAGACCAGGGTTATGTCTCCCACAGAGACAGCGGATAGAGAGGTTAGTCTTCATCCCCATCATGGACAAATTAATATCATGCCTGTAGGGCAAGTTTCAGGACTTTGTTGTGACTTGGCCTCCATGTCTGGTTTTTTCCTTACATGGACAATAATTTCTCCAAACACAGGGAGACCCAAAGGTTAACAGAATTTTCCCTTTGAATAATAAAACCGTGCAATGTATAGACACGTGGCCCCTAGGTAGTGACACAGTCCATTACAGTGAGCAAACCTGATTAAGAATGCAGTATTTTAAACTGCTAACAGCTTTTTTTTGTTTGTTAATTTTGCCCTCCCTTCCCAAGACACAATGGCTGGGTGTTAAAAGTAGAAGAAATTCCAGTTGTAAACACAGTGCAAGTTTTAAGAGGAGGAGAGTTAAGATATGGAACCAGCACCAAGAGATACAGTCATTGGCTTATGGACATCTCATGATACAGCACCAGTTCATGCACAAAATTATTCTGTGATAAAAGAGAAAGATGCTTTCCTTATCCACTGTTAGAATTCCTCTTTTAAATGACATGGACTGGTTTATACTGGAGGCTGGCAACAGTGGACCTAAATCTAATTTTTCAGAATGGGTGCTTTGTGGGGTTTTTGATTTTTGTTTTCAATATTAACTGTAATGCTGTTACTATTAACTGAATCATAAGAGAGTTCTGTGTAATGTTATTGTTTCCAGTGATGCCTGCTACAGTTTTCTAGATCCCTTTGAGAGCTGGCATCTGCTTTGATGCCTCTGTGTGGCTTTCAATAAGACATGAACTTTTTAATCTTCAATCAAATTATGTTTTTTAAAAGCAGGGAGGGAATTTTTCAAATACACGATTCCAAATATATTTCCAAACATTTTCTGGAAGAAAGTTTGCATTAATGTTCAGCACAGTTAATCTGTGCAAAAAATAATAGCTTCCATCCAGCCACCCTATTTGGTGGAGCTCCAGAAATGCCTAGCAAAAGAAGTCATGTTAGGAAGTCTCACAGTATTGCAGTTGTGACATTACAGAGTATTCAGACCAGGTAGTACAAGGCTTTGCATCCAAATGAAGGAAGAAAATATTTGTGGATATTACTATCTGAATTTCCATTGTGCTCTGTGAATTTTATTGTGAATTTCCATATCTGCCCTGGAGAGTTCTATTGTTCAGACAAATCTTCTTGCAATAAGACTTTTAGCACTGTTTAGCAACTCTTCCGGTACTACTTGATTTTGCATCCTTTAGAATAAAGGGGATCAAATTATGTCCTATGGAGCCGTGTATGGACTCCTAAAACAAGTCACCTGGTCAAGAGTCTGCTCCAGTGATTATGTTTCTCAGGAGCCTACATGAAGTCAGTTTAGGGTTGCATTTATTGCTTTGAAAGCTTAAGCTGTTCAAATGCAAGTTTCTAAGATATCCCTCTATGGTGATCAATGCATGAGCAGTGAATCTGTCACTGAAGGGAGTCTGTCAATCTGCGTATATATGTAGAATATCAGAGAAGAGTCTGAGCAGATGGTTCTGTCATTTGAGACAGAAGGTGGTATAATGAGTGGTCCCTCCCTGCCACTTACAGATGGTCTACAGGACTGGGGACATTTGCTTTACAGGTATTTTCCTAACAAAATTCTCATTGTTGCATGATGTTGGGAAGACAGATTAAAAATCCAGGAAACTTTGCACACCAGAGATGACTACGGGTTTTTTTTTTTTGGTAACAATGCATGAAATACAATGTTACTTGTTTTCTAAAGTGAAAATCTTCGGAGGACAAAAAAGGAAAACTGAGAAAACTATGATCTCTTCATCAGCGACTGAAGAAGTTTAAATACAACTTATCTTCATATTAAAATGAAAGATAAAGGTAATACTGGAAAACGATCATTGCAAATATCACAATACGTAAATTCAATGCCAGTTAGCCTAGCAGAAATAACTTTGCCTGTGTTTGCTATACATCTTTGTCAGCTGCTGCAGTTTTCAGAGGAATTTTCAGAATGTGTTGAGCTGGCAGTACTAGAGGTTTGCATAGCTGTAATTGTGCCACTCTCCTACCTTCCTCTTCAGATGGCTTCATTGTACTGACTGGAGGCAGCTGCTTCACAAGGATCGATGTGAGCATCGCTGACACTCTCTGGCCCATATATGGCTTACTGATTGTGCTTGAGCTGGTTTGTGTTCCTTCATGCTGAATATCTCTGTTGTGGCCTTCCTTATAGGTCCTTGTGTTTCATAACACTTCATAGATATCTTTCATGTCAACATAAACTGAGAAGCGAGTAGAAGCAATATCTCATTTTAGAATGAATTTGTCTCAGGTCCTTGCTTAATAGTTCATTTTCTTCTTTAACAGTGACTTGAGTAGGAGATATTAATGCTACCAGCCATCACAAGATGGAGAAGCTTCTGTCACACTTCTTCAGAACATTGTTTTACATAGGTGCATAGGATAAGAAATTAATGAAATCATGACAGAAGTATTGCAAACTTCCCAACAGACAAAAAGACTTGCAGGTTGGAGAGATGGGCAGAGAGGGACCTTCTATAATTCAACAAAGGAAAGGGTAGGATCCTGCAGCTGGACAGGAATAGCCCCTGCACCAGTACAGGCTGGGAGGTGAACTCTTGAAAAGTAGCTCTGTAGAGAGGGACCTTGGGGTCCTGGTGGACAAGTTGTCCATAAGCCAGCAATGTGCCCTTGGAGCAAGAAGGACAATGGTATCATAGGCTGCATTGCAACAGGTCAAGGGAGGTAATACTTCTATCTCTGGTCCTCTCCTCTTCCTTCTTCACCCTGCTGCTGGTGGGACAGTGCCAGTCTTCACCTATCCTATTGTGGGGCTGCTGTGCCAAACTGCCAGAAAGAGAGTTAAGAGGAATGAATGCTGGATGTTCTAAATTTTCAGTCCTCTGCAAGATCATCCACAGAAGTCATTACTGTGTGATCTCTAAAGCGGTCTGAAGTATCTTTGTGTAAGGCTTGGAAGGTCACTTCCAGACAGTTAACACCAAAACTTTCAAGTGCTAGACTCCCCCTTCCTTCCTATCTCATTGTCACTTCATCATGTTCAATGGAATGAGAGCAGCAGGACCGGGTCAGAGTTAAGGCTGGTTGCCAAATTTCAAAGCTTTGAAGACCTCTTTATTTGATACTGCAACATTGTAATAGCACTGCTTTAAATTAGCTGATATGTATTTACTAACTTAATCTTAGTACAATGCAGGGGTTTAAAGGCCTGTGAATATCGTGCAGCTTTGATCTCATAAACCCTTATTAGTACAGGTATTGATATAATTATCTACAGGGTCACTCTACATACTTACAGGCTAGCAGTCCGGCCCACAGATTAAATTACCTCATTTATCATCATGTGATCTGTTTCTAATTAGTTCACTACAGTTAATGGTTTCTTAAAACTGTCTTTTTTTGAGTTATTTTTTGTTTCAGAAACACATAAACCACTTGAAATAACTTCTCAAGGGTGGCTAAATATATAATATATTTTCTGGCATGTTTCCAGTTCTGTGAATTACATAGACTTCTTTTATTCTATGAAATAGGTTGTTTTTTTTTTTTTTTCTCTCATAGATGTTGGGGACAGAACTGTGTTGTGGGATAGTAGGATCTGATAAAAACCTTTTTAGCACATCCATTACACTGTTCTGGCTTATGGAGCCTGACATTTACAATTCTGAAATAAATCTAAAGACAGCTAGTGTTATCTCCTTATAGGAAAGCAAAATCATGAGTCTTACTGAATGATTAGTACTCCACAAACAAATGTCAAATTAGACTTAAAAAGTGTAGTCTGTACTACTAGTATAGATTGGAACAAAAAGGAAATGTCAATGGTTTTTCTTCAGTCATAAATTGCTGGTCTAAATTAAAGAGTAATAAAATTTTTAATTTGATTAAAGCACGTAGCACCTATTGTAAGCCTACTGTGTCATCAGGAAGATTTATGAACTTTACTTTCTTCTCAGTACTCCAGTAATTGCATCTGGTTATTTCTAGACTTGTTATTACAAATGCAACTCTTCTGATGGTCTGCGGGCCAAGATTTAGGGTTATTAGGCTTGACCTGGTCTGATTCCTTTTCAAGGAAAATCCTTCAGTCCTAAGCCCTTCGGAAACCACTGCTACCAGTGTGCCAGCAAAGCAAAGTGGAATTTAATACTAGTATGGGCATACTAGTATGGAGAGTATGTAAAGAGCACTGAATTACCAGTCTCGGAAGAAAACACTTTGTTAAACTGCTAAAGAATGGCTGTCTCAGAAACTCGTAACTTGAGCTCTCATCAAGGTTTGAAGCGTTAATATGTTGTCATATACCTTTCTGCAAAATGAGCATTCACTTTGGAAGGAGATTAAACATGGAGACAAGCCAGGGTTGAAAATTCTGCTGTATTGTTGCTCAAATCAAATGAAGCCCAAGTTCCCAATATCATAAGCCTCTTTCCTTCCAGGTGACATCCTAGGTTGTTTTCTGGAAATACTTCTTTACCAGCAAAATTTTAAAGGGAAGGTATTCTAAATAAAGTGGTATTTAGTGCAGCTGCATATGGAGTGTGCTGGAAAGATCTGTGGATGCAATCTATACCTTCAGTCCTCCTATGTAGAATCTGGATATACCACTTAAATGACTGGACATCTGTATAGCAAATGCTTATCCTGCAACAACCATAATTTTTTATGTGAAGAAGCCAAAGACAGGCTATGAAAGGCTAGAACTGGAGGAAAGAAAGGATTTGGAGAAGGAGGAAGGTTAAAAACATGTAACTAAGGAAAAGGGAGAGGAAAACCAGTATTGTCTCGAGAGGGAACGCCTGCCGCACCTGATCAGGGAGAGGCTCGGTGTCCAGGAGCTCCAACTTGGAGCAGCAGCAGGCACCAAGGGAACCTCAAGTCCTCGACAGGGCTTGCCCAAGAGCCAGCAGCTCAGTGGGCACTAGCAGCTGACTCACAGGGGGCAGCGCCAGGAGGAGCGGTACCAGCCCTGACTGGGTGAAAATCTGCCCCTGGGAACGTGAGCTGCCAGGAGCACAGAGAACAGGGTGGGTTAGAGGCAGTTTGAGCAGCAGTTCACACAGGCAGGTGAGCAGAATGGTGAGCATTTGCTGCATGACCAGGGTCCGTCCTGGGAGCTAGCCTCTGGCTGCCCCGGCGGTGGCAATGTAGACACCCAGACAGAGCAGATGATAGGGGAGGCTGCAGAGCAGAGCTCGGGGTGCAGAGAGCACCTGCACTGCTCTGGTGAGGGGAGGGTGCACAATGGGCAGGGCTGCAATTGGTGCACCCTGGTGGAGGTCCTCCTGCAGCAGGGGCTGAGCTGTGGGACGCTGTTACAAGGCTGAAAGGAGCCAGGGAAACAGGAGAAACAGCACTGCTTGCTCCAGGACCTGACTGCAGGGGCCTCAAGCATCTACTGTCGCCAATTTAGGAAAGGAGGCTGCTAACCCAAGAAGCTGGGAAACAGTAACAGAAAAAAATAACAAAAAAAGAGGACAATTAAAAGCAAGGGGCTTCCTCCTAAATCTGTTGTTCCTACCCAGAACAGCTTTGCTGTCCTGAAGGGGGCTGATGAGGAGCCACACTCCCACCAGGAACAACTGGCTGATGCACTGGTAAAGAAGATCACCACTGGTGATGCCAGGAAAAAGTGGTGGACCCACCTGTCCTCCTGCCCCAGGCTCAAGGGAGGTGTGTTGCCTACCAGGGGCATGGATCATGGATGCTGCAGAGAAGCTGCCTGCTCTAGTCAGCTGCATTGACTATCACTCACTTCTAGTGATCCACATGGGTGCTACTGATATAGATAGCAGTAGCCTGGAGAACATAAAGAAGGACTACCGAGCACTGGGAGAGGTGGTTAGGGGCTCTGGAGCTCAGATAGTCTTTTCATCAGTTCTCCAGGATACAGGGCAGGACCTTAAAAAGGCTAGGAGGATTGGCCAGGTTAATAAATTGTTAGAAGAATGGTGCTATAGTGGGGGATTTGGGTACGTTGAACATGGGACTAAATTTAGTAGGCCAGGTCTACTGGGGGGCTGGTGAAGCTGGTCTGACAAAGAAAGGGAAGAGTGGATTTGGTAGGAGGCTTGTCAGACTGGTCAAGGATGCTTTAAACTAGATGTGTTAGGGGAGAGGGGCATCATTCCATCCCAACACACCCAGTCACTTGCCAGTACCTATAGTAAATGTTCAGAGCAATGTAGAGATATTTCAGCTGCTCCAGTCAATGAGCCAGCTTCAATTGGACTTCAGTTCAGATGCCCCTATACAAACACCCGTAACATGAGGAACAAACGAGGAATTAGAGTTGTGTGCACGGCTACAGGGGTATCATATAGACATCAGAGACACATCGCAGAACCAAGGTTATAGGCTTTTTAGGAAAGACAGGCCTGCTAGGCAGGGAGGGGGAGTTGATGTTTATGTTATAAATAGGCTGGAGAGAATGGAACTCTGTCTGGGGAAGGGTGAGCAGTCAACAGTTTGTGGGTCAGGGTTAAAGGGAGAACAGTGATGTGAGACATTACTGTGGGCATCTGTTACAGACTGCCTAACCAGGAGGACTCGGTGGATGAAATGCTCTATAAACAGGCAGGAACAAACTCAGGCTTGCAGGCTCTTTTTCTCATGGGGGACTTAAAACACCTGGATATCTGTTGGAGGGATGGTACGGCCCCACACAAGCAGTCCAGGAAGTTCCTCGATTGTGTGGAAAACAGCTTCCTTCTGCAAGTAATAGAGGAGCCAACAAGGAGAGGTGCCGTGCTTGACCTCGTCCTCACCAACAGGGAGGGTCTGGTTGGAAATGTGACAATCCAGGGCAGCCTTGATTGCAGCGATCACAAAATGGTCGAATTCAAGATCCTCAGAACATTGAGAAGGGTGTGCAGCAAGCTCAGTGCCCTGGACTTCAAGACAGCAGACTTTGGCCTCTTCAGGAACCTGCTTAGTAAGATTCCATGGGATATAGCCCAAGAGGCCAGGAGGGCCCAAGACTGTTGGTTGATATTCAAGGATCACCTGCTGCAAGCTCCGAGCGACACATCTTTACTAGAAAGAACTACTGCAGAAAGGCCAGGTGACCTCCTTAGATGGATAAGTAGCTGCTGAGGAAAATTCGAAGGATGAAAGAGGCATATAAAAGGTGGAAGCAAGGACAGGCAGCCTGGGAAGAATACAAGGATGTTGCGCGGGAAGCTAGAGACCAGGGTTAGGAAAGCTAAGGCCCACTTAGAATTAAAGTTGGCTAGGGATAACAGGAAAGGATTCTATAGGTACACTCAAATAAAAGACAGGATAGGGATAATGTGTGCTCCCTCCAGAAGCTATTTGGAGTATTGGCTACAGTGGATATGGAGAAAACTGAGGTTCTTAACAACTTCTTTGCCTCAGACTTCACTAGAAAATGTTCTGACTGTACCACCCAAGTCTTGGAAGGCAGACAGAAGGACTGTGAGAATGAAGACCCTAGGGCCACTGTAGGAGAGGATCTGGTTCGAGATCATCTTAGGAACCTGAACGTATACAAGCCCATGGAACCTGATGAAATCCATCCATGGTTTCTGAAGGAGTTGCAAATGAACTTGCTAAGCCACTGTATTTGAAAAAGCATGGCAGTCAGGTGAAGTTCCCTATGACTGGAAAAAGGGAAATATCAAGAAGGGGAAAATGGATGAGACAGAGAATAACAGGGCAGTCAGCCTCACCTCTCTGCCTGGTAAAATCTTGGAGAGGATTCTCCTGGAAGGCATGCTAAGGCATATAAAAAAACCAAAGTGCTTGGTGACAGCGAGCATGGCTTCACTAATTGGAAATACTGCCTGATCAATCTAGTGGCCTTCTATGACGGGGCTATGGAACTGATGAACAGGGGTACAGCAGTTGATGTCATCCACCTGGACCTGTGCAAAGCATTTAAAACTATCTCACCTGACATCCTTGTCTCTAAGTTGGAGAGACATCAGTTTGATAGGTGGACCACTTGGTGGATAAAGAACTGGCTGGATGGCTGCACGCAAAGAGTTTTGGTCAGTGGCTCAATGTCCAGCTGGAGACCAGTAATGAGTGGTGCCCGTAAAGGATTGGTGTTGGGATTGCTCTTGTTCGACATCTTTGTTAGTGACATGGAGAATGGAATTGAGTGCACCCTCAGCAGGTTTGCAAATGACACTAAGCTCTGTGGTTCGGTTGATATGTTGGAGGGAAGGAATGCCATCGAGAGGGAACTTGACACGCTTGTGAGGTGGGCTGATGCCAACCTGATGAAGTTTAGCCACACCAAGTGCAAGGTCCTACACCTGGGTCGGAGCAATCCCAGGCACAGCTACAGGTTGGGCAGAGATGAGATTGAGAGCATCCCTGAGGAGAAGGACTTGGGAATGTTGGTTGATGAGAAAATGAACATGAGCTGGCTTCAGTGTGCCTTCGCAGCCCAGAAAGCCAAGTGTATCCTGGGCTGCATCAAAGGGAGCATGACCATCAGAATGAGGGAGGTGATCCTGCCCCTCTACTCTGCTCTCGTGAGACCTCACTTGGAGTATTTGTGTGCAGATCTGGTGTCCTCAATATCAAAAGGACATGAAACTGTTGGAACAAGTCCAGAGAGGGGTCACGAGGATGATCAAGGGAACTGAAGCATCTCCCGTATGAAGATAGGCTGAGAAAGTTGAGACTATTCAGCCTGGAGAAGAGAAGGCTGCGTGGAGACCTCATGGCAGCCTTCAGGTATCTGAAGGGGGCCTATAGTGATGCTAGGGAGGGGCTCTTCATGAGGGACTGTAGTGATAGGACAAGGGGTAATGGGTTCAAACTTAAACAGGGGAAGTTTAGATTGGATGTGAGGAAGAAATTCTTTACTGTGTGGGTGGTGAGGCACTGGAGTGGGTTGCCCAGGGAAGTTGTGAATGCTCCATTGCTGGCAGTGTTCAAGGCCGGGTTGGGCAGAGCCTTGGGTGACATGGTTGGATGTGAGGTGTCCCTGTCCCCGGCACGGGGGTTGGAACTTGATGTTCTTAAGGTCCTTTCTAACCCTAACTGTTCTATAATTCTCTGCATTCTGCATAAGAGTTAGGCTTGAGGTGCTCAAGCAATTGCCAAAAGATTAATACTGTAAATGAACTCTTGAGTATTTGGGGAATATTATCTGTTCTGTAAATTTATTATTAATTGCAAATGGACTCTTATTTCCTTCAAGTCCTCTTCTACTGCCCCCACTATGAACTAGTATTATAGGTATTTTTGAAAGTGTTAGGGTTTGGGCTAGGGAAGCTGTGAATGCTCCATCCTTGGTGCTGTTCAAGGCTGGGTTGGACAGAGCCTTGGTTGGCATGGTTTAGTGGCAGGTGTCCCTGCCCATGGCAGGGGGTTTGGAGCTAGATGTCCTTAAGGCCCTTTCCATCCCAACTATTCTATGATTCTATGATTTTTTCTCATCCACATGTCAGTGACCCCAGCACTGAGACAGACGCCTGCCCTTGGATGTCCAAGACTTGGTATAAGCACACTCAGCCCAGAGAGAGACCTCTCAGTCTCACTTTTTCCTTCTTAGATCACCAGCAGGTGTGGAAAAAAAAGAGACCCTTTTCCCCTCCATTCTCCAGATTTGGAAAATAAAAATTCATTGTGAAAATCTTTCTGTCCTTCCAATTGCATCTATAGTGCTAGCAAAAATAGGACTCAGAAATGCAAATCCTGTGGTTAAGAATGGTGTTCATGTCCTGCTGTTGCATGGTTGGCAGCTGAAGCTGGCTTTCATATCTTACTCTCATTTTCCATTGTAAAAGGGAGTTTCTATTGCTCCCAAGACCAGAAAAATCTTTTTTTTTTTTTTTTTGACACCCTCTTTGCAAAGCTTCTTCATTTCCATAGGGAAATCTGTGCAGCGCTGTTTTTAATTAGCAGCTGGCACCTATAGTTATAGGTAAGTCAATACCCTCAAAACTCAAATAAAAGTTACTTTAGCCATCTTTCCATGCTCGATCCAGTCTTGCCCTTCTGCAAGCACCTGGCACCTCATTCCCAACTCAGATAAACCTTCTATGTGTCTATTTCATGTTGGTTTAGATAGCAACTCATGAGTAGACTTTCCTTTATATTAAAAAAAAAATTCCCTGACCACCTTTTTATTTATTTATTTTTTTTAAATCGAAATTAATTAGCAAAGTGGGAAATGTATGTATTCTTTTAGAAAAGCCAAGAAATAGTTACAGCCTGATGTCTGTCACAATGAGTAAAGTCGTTGAAGATAGATTAGTTTTACCCCAGTATAATGGATATGGTATTTTCAAGAGACTGAAAGGATATTGTTATAACATTATATTGATGATAAATGTGAGATAATGATCTCTGTCATAACAGAGTGACTTCTGATCTTTTCCTTTTCCTGAAGCTTTGCTACTGTTGATTTTGTGCTGTTTGTTTCCAGCCCAATACGGATATGTCAAGGGCACTCAGGAAGTTTGTTCAACTGTTTAAACTGTAAAATGCTTCATGCTTCTTTGGTTCCAGTGAGACCCATAAGTCTCTTACAGTCAGTACTACAGAGTACTGTAAAACAAATATTATGTCATATTGGCATATACCACACATTTTGAACACTGCCAATATCGTGGTCTGGTCTGCCCCACTGCTTCATGAGCAAGGCTCATGCAGATGTTCTCATTGACACCTCCACCCTGAAGTCTCAAGATTATCCTAAAATTCCATCATGATTCTTTGAATAATAAATTAGCTTTTTTTTTGCTTTTACCTTCAGTTAAGGTGACACACACCTGCAAAGCAAAAAAAAACAAACAACGCCTCTCCAAAAAAAAAAAAAACAAAACCCTACCATTTAAATAGGCAAACATAAAATCATTACCTGGTGCATGAAAAAAAATGCCACTATGTTCATGGAGCACAAATGCCAGAGTTTGCATAGAGAAATGCTAGCATAAATTTCATAGGGTGAATAATAAATTCCTCACAATGTATCCAAGACCATCATACTGAAGACTTACAGCAATGGGTAATATTTTTATTTTACATTTTTTATCCTTCTTTGGTGTGGAAGAAGCTCTTGTGCCATAAGGACAGGCAAGAAATTAAATTGCTTTCAGTGACTGGAATGTAAGTGACTGGAAGTTTTTAATTTGTCACGTTAAAGAAGTAGAAAGGGAAAGACATAGTATCTTAGAAATATTTGAATTACATATATGTGTCTTAAATGAGTACTGAGAAATAGTAAATTCATTGCCTGGAACTAGTACCATCTTTATTTTTCACAGTGTCTGGGTTTTCCTTAAAGGATGTGGAATTCCTATCTGCACTCTCATGGAAGTTGTTTTTGTAGTTTCACATATGAAACAGTTTTGAATCACATGCTGTAGCATATGTCTAGGCCAGCTGTTCTCCTTGTACGTATATGGTCCCATCAAACTAAATCTCTGTGTGGATCACAAGTAAAACCAAAATTACTTCTGCAGTGCCCATCAGTGAGGAAGCACTTGGTGTTCACCAGTAACTAAATGGGTAAATTAGAGAAGAGAGTTAAGAACTGTTTGGTCTCAAATCAAGGAAGAACTCTTTGTCTCTACTTGAATTTGGTACTCCCACTGTGTCCCAACCAGGGGCACCTTTGTTATACCTTTTTCCAGGAAGCAGAGAATTTAAGTATTCATTTTTTGAAGCAACATGTGTGGGCAGTCTTCATGTGGCCACCCGTGTATTCTAAGATTAAAAAACCGAAATACTCCTGAAATCCTCAGTGCTGCGCAGCTGTATTCTATACAGCCCTGGGAAGGGTGAGCTGTTCTGGTAAAGGACACTGAAAGCAACCAGTTCTGCATTTTTGTTTGTCCTTTACAATGTTAGTACCCCAGTGAGCCACCTCTGTTCATATACTTTTTCATATCCCTCCATAGTTTCTATATCTGAAATTTAACACAAAGGCCACTTTCAGCATATATTTTTGCCCTTTTTATATACTGTGTTATTTTACATTTTTAAAAAAATTAAAAAGGACCTGTTTTGATCAAAGCATTTTTCTCTGACATAGTAAGACACAATAACGTATCCTCACAAATACCTCAGCTTTCAAATGCAGAAGGCAGTCTCACATTTATACCATAGAAGGTGCTACTTGGATATTCCAAATTCCCTTCATTCCCAAGAGTTCTACTAATCTTAGAAGAAGGGAGGCATGAAGGGAGTTTGCTCAGCCCCAGATTTCCCATTGCTGTGATGTACTTGGAGAGTTTGAGGACCCAGGCACAGGGCTATGGGCTCTTCTTGCACCTATACACTTGAGTTACCACCAGCTGCCCTCAGAGGGAGAACCCAGACTGGCTGAATTAGCATCAAACCACTTCCTAACAACCACAAATCTTAAACAGCACCCCCCCCTCCCCAGCAAACCTCAGCGGTAGGAGGAATCTGCTAGAGGGGAGGAACACATGTCTTCCTCAAGCTGAACAGAAGAAACTCATCTGAATTTATTATTGACATTTAAGCACATAAAATAAGCCTGTTTTAGGCACTTAGTAGATAGAAATATCAAATATGTGGTGTCACACAGGCAGTACAGTGCTACTGTGTGGAGACCAATTCTTTTCCTGTGATGAGTTCAGGGGCAGACAATGGAAAACTTGAGGTACTGACCCTGGCTCCTACCTGGGGGAGTTGCCAGCCTGAAACATAACCTCCTACCAGAAAACAAAACTCTACAAAAATAATCTGGTGGAGCTTTTACAATGCCTCACACCACTCAGATTGTGTTTCCCCTTCAAGACAAGAAATAAGTCAATCAGTGGAGAAGTGGGGTGGGATTCAGGAGAAGAATGTCCCAACTGGGTATCTCTGGCTCAGTGGGTGAGCGTGAGATCATTATTTATTTCCTTGGAGGGTCCACTGGGGTAGAGATCTCTTGATGTTACTTGTAGTGGACTTTACTGTAATACTTAAATAAGACTCTGCTCCTTGACAAATCCTGAAATATAGTGAAGATATCCTGCATGTTCCCTGCTGAAAACTCCCTTCAGAAAGACAGCCTGAAAATAGAGTCATATCAATGAAAGCTATAGCAAATAAGGATAATAACTGAAAGACAGATAACAAGATATATGGATGGCTGGAATAGCTATTCCCCAGGGAGGGAGTTTCAAGAACAAGGGAATGCTGCATCTGACCAGAAAGCTGATCTTCCTTTCCTGCCCCCCCTCCCCTTTTTTAATTTTTTTTTTTGCAGTCTTGGTGTTTAACTGACATTTGTGCTATTGTTATTAATAAAGCCTTGAAGAGTATTCCCCTTGCTTCTTGAGGACTGTGGTATGCAGGCAACACAGAAGCATTCAAACCTCACCCTGACAGAACCCGATGGTCCTGAAAATAAGATTACCTGTCTTAGACAGGTCATTTAAGAACCCTTGATGAATATCTTGAATAGTAGCTAATGAACCCAGGAAAGTAGTGAAAGACTAGTATACAGAGAATTGACATGTTCTCCAAAATCATTAAGACAGAAAAATGAAATACAGTATGCTTTGCACAAAGATTCTAATAGTGATACTAGGAAAATCCAAACTAGTTTTTTCTGTTGGATATTAAGATTTTTCTGGATACGTTATTGTTTAAGCTGCTATAACTCACGCAATTAGCCATGCAGCTCCCTCACTCACTCCCCTCTCTTTCTTTTGCCTGCTCTCTGGGGAATGGGGAGGAGAATAATGCAACTCCAATAGTTGAGATAAGAACAGTTTAGTAAGTAAAGTGTTACACTAATCACTACTGCTGCCACCAATAATAATAATGACAAGAAAAATACAAGGGAAAATAATATAATCGCGCACCACCCAATACCCAGCCCGACCAAGCAGTGAGCCACCACCCCTCCAGGTCTCTGCTCTCCATTTTTTACATCCTGGGCATGACGTGCAGGGTATGGAATACCTCTTTGGTCAGTTTGGGTCAGGTGTCCTGTCTCTGCTTCCTCCTGGCTTCCCCTCCTCCCTGGCAGAGCATGAGGCTCAGAAAGCCCTTGGTCAGACAAAAACATCACCAAGCAGTAACTGAAAACATCGATGTTATCAGTGCAGTTCCCAGGCCGAAGGCAAAACTACAGCACTGCACCAGCCACCAAGAAGGAGAAAAATGACTGCTACTGCTGAACCCATGACAGGATAAAAAACTTACTTACCATCCTAAATCTTTTTATCTGCATTTCTGCCACTGTGGGCTTTTAAGGAAGACTGGTAATAAAAAAATGGGTTTTATTCTCACTGTAGTTAAAATTCAGCTTATGCACTCCTCTATATTCAGTTTAAACACTAAGCCTCACTGTGTCATGCTAGAGAGCTCATGCAGCTTCATGGTGCTTCAGTGTTTGGACTCAGCTCATTGAAGAGAATCTTTCCATACCAAATCTTGCATTTTCATCTTCACTCACCCTCTAGTCCCACTTCAACTGTTTTAAAAAGCATAAGCACATACATTTTCTGTGTTTCATTTAATACAGCGTTTTCTTTTTCCCTGTTAAAAAAAACACAAACCAAGAATTAAAGACTAGGATTTAAGCAGTATCCAATTTATCAAAAAAGCTGGCATTGATTGAAAAAAAGTCACTAATACAAATAATAAATATACATATTGAATACCATATTTTTCATTTGCAGGTGTGTCTAACTTGAAAGCTCACATATGCATATATACCCTATTCACTCTCTACAGTGCAAATCCTGCCTCACTATTTGTGTGAGCTGCTGCCCTCAGAAATACCCTCTGCCCTGCCAGAAATACTTACCACTGCTGCTACAGGAATAGTGACAAGTATTTCTGGTATGACACTGCTCTTCCAATCTTGGTATCAATAAAAAGTATTGTGTCCAACTTTTCTGTGGGATGCTGAGAGCTAGTTTGGTGTTTCCTTACCTATGAACATGTAAATTGTTTTCATGCAGCATTTGTGCGCATGAAATGCAAATACAGGCTCACTTGCACATCTGATGACCAAATCCAGCAATCAGGGTGTCTGAATATCTGAACAGGTGCAGCCAGCAAGAATGTATGACTGATCTACACTTGATTTAGGTGGAGGAAAACTTTACTGTGAATAACAAAAGCTCACTCCTTTTGGTCAATGACTTTTATCTTCAGAGGCTCCCTCTTAGACTCACAGATACACTTAAGAAGCAGAGAGGACCATCCCCACATCCTCAAGACCACCGGAGCCCTAACTTTATTGGGACACCATCAGTATGGAGAGGGAAGTGTGCTGTCCTACAGTGATGGCAGCAGTATCTCCTGGCTTTCTGTTGGCCCCTGGGCTGACAGAAGGTAGAGGTGTTCCTCACATTTTGCCAGGTCTTGTAACAGGGATGCAGCTAACAAGAAGTGGCTTTTCCTTTTCACAGAAAGGAAAAGACAATCCAAGCAATTTTTTTCTTATTTTTTGAAATGGGCTTGTGGGATATGAGTAATTCACATTTCACATGTTGAAAAGCCCAGCACTCATCTGAACTTTCCTGTAGCACAAGTTGTCACACAAGTTACTTGAGAGAATTTTTCCAAGCATTTATACCTGTAAGACTCCCACTCAAAGCTTTGTGTGCCAAGTTAATCTGAACAGGGCCAAGGCATAAGCATTGTGACTCGCTTTCAGATGTAAGAAAATAGTTCTTGAAAAAAGTAACTATACAGCAACTCTGGCAAGAGGCTCTGCAGAAGTCCAGGGTCTCCTTCCTGACTTCTCTGCTATGGAAGTCTCTTTTCCTCTGCAAGAGTAATAACACCTGTAAGTAGAGCAAATATGAAGAGTAAAAAAGCCCAGGAATCTCAGTAAGTCCTCTGAGCCAGGTTTTAATGGTTGCATTCAATACATCAACATACCTTTATTTCTTATGTTAATGAACTATCAGTCAATAACTCTCGTGTAGAACAAATCCTCTTATATTTATAAGCATATAGCTGTAGCTACCAGGGTAGCCCAAAGCAGTAGAGAAAGAGATATTCAGTGGGGATAAGCCAGCTTAGCTGCACTGAAACCTTTCCAGTTGACATTAAATGAGAATCTAGCCGTGCTGAGGGTAGTGTTAATGCCTCAATGCTGCAGTTTTCTGTGCTTTTCCTTTTAGTGGTTATTATCTAGGGCATTAATAATTCTGACTTTTATAGCAATTCTTGCCTCCCAAATCCAGCCAACATGGATTCCAGTTTGTATCTAGATCTATGAAGCCCAAAGGAGGGCTGCATATAAGGGCATTCCTCCAGGACTGAGCTAATGCTGCCTTCTTTAATATGAACTGTCTTTTTTTATTTTGAGGTTTATTTTCTAGTGGTTTTGAACTGACATTAATTACTATATTCTCTAAGCAGTGCTGAGAAATCAGAAACATTTAATTTCCAAGTATTTGCTCCTTCTGAACACTGAACAAGCAGAATACACTGGAGGTGTCAACAGCAACAGAACAAACAAACCACACCCCCCACAAAATATCAACAGTGACTCATAAGGCTTACAAATAGCTACCTACTAAGTGATTTAAAGGTGTCTGAAATATATCATTTAAACTCAGCATAAACCAAACATGGAGATGGAGGCTGAACTCTTAATTCAGCTGTTAATAACGGTGTGTGGCAAAGCCAATGCAAATTTAAGAAACAAATTTTATCCATAACTGTTACAGTAAAAGATTTTGTTTGTTTTTTTTTTTGTGTGTGTGTATTTTGAGCCACATCTAAGCTGTGAGGCAGGTTTTCTGTCATGACTTGTAAAAACCCCAGACTCTTACATGTAACCTGGTCCCAAGAAACACAATTAGATTGTTTAAGCAGCAGTGTAACTGCAAGCACATTTGGGAACTTCATTTGTGAAACAGATTCAATTGAATCTACTATCTACTGCCAATCATGTATGGTTTCTCTTAAGACTAAGTGATGTATCACAATAGCTTAAATGCAGATGCTTTTCTTCAGGTCAGATGACCCCTTGAATACATGATCATCTCTTCAGGAGTACACAATAGCCCAAATGAACAAACATGCATGCTTTGCATAGTTCCAGAAAAGAAATCAAATTCGTGTTGGAATACATACACAAATTTGAAATATATCTAGAAATATCTAGAAAACAAATAGCAAAGTATTATGTACATTCTTCTGTCTCAATTTGTCACTTGCAATATTTTGTCACCCTGGGTTTTGATCAATTTTTTCAAAAACTTTTATTCTAAATCATGGGCACTGTTTCTCTGAAAGTTTTCCTAGTATTTTTTCTGCTTTGTCTCAGCTTCTCCTGCCTCTGTGAACCACAGAAGTTTTCCATCTCTTTCACGTTTTACTTTTAATGCAGCCTCAATACTTGACTGTCTTGTCCTTTTTTTGCCAAAAAAAAATAAAAGCATTAAATGTCTGGCTCTGTATATGGTGCGACCCATGCAAATTCTGGATATGACAGTTGTCCATTATCTCTGACTGTGAATGATGTGGCAGAACCCTCTCATATATACGCTAAATGAGGTAATACCTTCATAAATGCCATTCTGATACCACTCTGACTTCACATAGCAGATTTCCCAAACCATGAGACATCTAACAATATGATGAAGCACATTGTCAGAAATTATGGAATTCATAAGTGTCCCTGGGTCAAATTTTCCAGGCAGCACCTGCTGGCATTTAGCATTAGTAGTTCAAGAACAGGAGAGGAGGTAGAAGGAGGTCATTGCTGAGAAAAGGTGAGGTGACTCAGGTGTGGCCTTAGTGAGTAGGTCTGTATGAGTGTATGGTGGGTTTCTGTGCAAGACAATGTGATGAAAGGAAAAACTGAGGATGGAATGGGAAGGATGGGGAGTGCTGGTACACATATGTGCTCTGCACAGTCTGGACACCACAAAAAGATGCACCTTTCATTGGAGTGTACATTCATTGTCTAATGACAGTGTATACCTTTGAAAGAATATACTGTATTATACACTAGGCTACTTGAAGGTGGGATAGGATTTTTTTTTCCGAGGTCACATGCTCAACTCATCAAACTAACCTGACAACAACTTGACAACATCAAAGTTACAACATTAAAAACAGCACCACTGAGGTAGCACCTCACATAATTTGCTGAGTGCAGGCATTCTCATCTCTCAGATCTATTCTTTCAACCTCTGTGCAAACTTGGGCAGGTGAATTAGCAGAATCATAGGATGGTTTGGGTTGGAAAGGACCTTAGCATCATCAAGTTCCATCCTCCTTGTTATGGTCAGGGTCACCTCACCCTAGGCCATGTGGCCCAAGGCTCTGTCCATCCTGGCCTTGAACGATTCCAGGGATGGAGCATCTACCACTTCTTTGGGCAATCTGTTCCAGTGCCTCACCCCCCTCTTCTTAGGTTCTGCAAGTGTTCTTCATAACCGTAGGTGTGACAGATCGACTTAAAAACCAAAATCTGAAATTCAGAGGAGCTGATGCGAGCTGGTGGTACATAGGGTTGAAATAATTAGCCTAAAAGTTGTACCTGTATCTCGCTCTGTGCATATGTGCATGTACAAATGTATTTTGCTTTACTCTATGCCATTATTGTGTTTGATGATGATACGTGTACTGCTGTACAATTAAAATTAGGGTTTTGGAAATACTGGGATGACACTGTACCTCAAAATGCAGATGAAAAGTAGCTGTGTAAATTGCTAGATTTTTCCTACATGTAGTGGAAATGATGTGAGACAGTTTTCTGCGCTGAACAGCAAGGTCTGACTGCCTAAGGTACAGAGACTAAACAGCTACTCTGTGTGTGTATGTGTGTGCATGTTTTTAGGGAACAGTCTACTTTTTAACCTGCCAGTCATCAGGGAAAATCTCTGAATATCACTTCTAGTTCACCATTCTCTACAGTGCAGATTTCAGTTTGTGAGTATTACTGAGCCTATGTGGCACACCACAGTTCTTTCACTTACTTAATTTGTGCCTAGAAGTTTCTGCAAGTCTTTCATTCATGATGTGTAGACATGATTTCCCCTCCTCCCCCACCCCCGACTTTGCTATCAGCTCTTCGAGTGCAGTTAATTTCAGTGAAAATCCCTAATTTCCTAATTTGCAAAAATGACCCAGTTCCTCAGGGTCTTCATATCACATGGAAATCTGTACCTATCCAATCTTTGATGCAGATATGGGCCAAGGTTGTAAGTCGATTCCAAAGTAGGCTCCAGAACAACAGTTGACACTTACCATCCAGATAAAACATAAAAATTGTTCTATTTGTGTTCACTTCAAATAATGAAAATATAATATTATTCTGTCCTTTCACATTGCTGTTTTCTACCTTCAACTCCTTTTTTTCACTTGAACTGAAAACTTTTCTGAAGGACGGGACTGGAGTTTACAAGAGGCTGTCAGATGCCAGTCCTACAAATATCTTTACACATGGTTAACTTCATGCACAGGGGTGGTCTTGCTGATGTCAAGTTAAGTGTTTAGAAGACGCAGCCTTACTTCTGACACCAAAGTAAACAGATGATCATCTTAAATTCTCCAGGAATTTCTGATCAGAAAGGAAGCTTATTAAAGGCAAACCAAATCTGTAAATGTATATAAATTCAGCATCAAAACTATTTTTTAAAATGAAAATGGTATACATAGCTTTAAATATTTGCTTAGTGAAATCCCTTTTAATGAACTGAAGTATAAAACTTCACTCTATTTTAATATTTAAATTTTATACTTTATAAATTAGAAAAGGTCAAGTGCATCTCCATTATACAGAATTTATTCTAATATTAACCAGTTAAGCATCAGTCGCCTTCATTATAATTAAGCTGATTCTTTCTTGTGTTCCAGGATTTCCAGATAAAAATCTCTTCCAGTGGTGATGAATTCTGCATTATGATGTCCACTAGTAATAATCTGAAAGACAGTCTGTTACACATGCACAGTCTCTTCCATCCATGATCACAAGCCACTTTGTAAAACTCTCAAAAGCATTCCTAAGTAAGAAGGGCATTAATGGCCACATGAAGGGCGTTGAGTTGTATGGATGGGTTAGGTGGTCTACCATGTGCTTGAGGATCAGATTCTTCAAATCTAAAGAGCATTGTTAGATTTTGTGCTGCCTTGATGAGGCAGTAATTCAGGAGGACTCTAAGCAGTAACAGATCATGCCACTTACAGACAGACAGAACAGTGGCTATTTTGTGATCTCAGGTGTCCACAGCTTGCTTTACTCTGAAAACGAGGACCTGGGAAGGGGAATATTACCAACAGTCTTTGCTTCAAAGGCATGACAGGCTAAGCAAACAGATAAGTGTTGTTGTTTCAAGCTAACAATTTAGTTGATAAATTTAGTCAGCATGTTCCATTTTCATGTTTTTAAATTGTCTGTAAAGTAACTGACTTTTCCAAATCTCTAGATACTGCAGTAGTGTTTCATTGGACTGTGGGCTATTGGAAAAGTGGCTTCTCTGACAATTCACTCTGTGTTGATTACTGCTTGTGCCACATGGTTGGTCAGCTTAATAGTATAGTATTTCTGTTTCCTGATTGTACACTTCAAGCTTTATGAGCAGGAATAATCTTTTTGTTCCTGTCGTGGTTTGAGGCGTAAATCAATTTGCCTGCCCACTCACTCCTCCCAACCTTCTTTCCTCCCCCCACTTTA
>JASSUY010039526.1:93775-105184 GCA_032466535.1 Forpus xanthops | reverse complement strand
TGTTAATCTGCTTTGCCTCTCTCCTCCCCCCCTACCCCCCCCCCCCCCCCCCGTAGTTCTATTCATAAAGACTGCCCATGTAAAGTTAATACTGCTTGCAGTAGTGGTCATCTCCTGTTAGCTTATCAAATATGTTGTATTCTGTCCTGTCTGCTAATTCAGCACTGCTCAGGCTTGGAGCATGGCAATCTGTAACGCTGCTGGTCATGCAGAGGAAATTGTAATGCTGCTGGATAGAAGGCAGTGTGGGAACCTGGCTGGCATGCCCAGTTATTTACTGTGGCAAATTTGAAATCCTTATCTATTAAAACTATTCATAATGCATTCTGAATACATAGTATTCAGTCTGGAGAATGGGAAGAAATGAACACCACGCTCTTAACCACTTATCCATCCCTTCTCTGTCAATGGTACAGCCATGGAGATGTACTACCAGGGCTTGTGCTGCATTGCAACACACAGTTTTCATTTTATCCTTGGAAGGAAGGAATTTACCTTCGTATCTGCAAATGAACCCCTTTGCCATGCTGCAGATATGGGGGGAACAATTGACAAAGCAAAGAGTTAAATGTATATGAGCTCTCTTTCTGTGTAGTGTTAGCAGGGATGCAGTTATTTGAAGTGTTGGGTAGGTGCAAGAAAGAAAACCAAATTATTTCAGAAGTAAAACATCCAAACAAAAATGCAGAGATACCATACCCTGTGTTGTAATCTGGATGAAGGTTTTAGGAGCGTATCTACTCAGGTTTTGAGTGCTTTGAGTACAGATGTACTTTACTAAAGGTGGTGTTGCTTGAGTTTGAGTGTAATATTGTACAAATGCAAAAGTCAGGCAAGCTCCAATACAACAAATAATGTGTACAATAAAAGCATAACTGGAAAAATGGCATGGGAAGCCTCACTGTAAGCAGGAGGTTTGTGTGTAAATAATAGAGAACAGTTGCTTGATAACCAAGCAAAAAGAAACTTGGATCCAGTAAATCCTAATGGGTTTTGCAGATTCTGTAATTGAAATACCTGTGTGTATGTACTGTGCTGATGTCAGACAAAAGGAAGTACCTTGAGATTAAAGTTTACCCATCCTCAGTTAAGATAAGAATGAGTGCCTTTCTTTGGTCCCTGTCTATTGATGAAAGGCTGGTTTGTAAGCGTTTGTGTGCAACTGGCTGCGAACTTCCTTGGCCTGAAACAAACTTGAGAACCAAGGAAAGCCAAGAAGTGGTGGGCAGTCGTCCACAGCTGTGCCCCACATTAGGGGAAATAATTGCAGAGCAGAGAATCTTAAAGTTCAGAAGGAGCCCCAGAACAAATACATCTTATTGTTTCCATTTTCCAGTAAGAAGAGCACCATTTAGTGTCTTCCTCAACCTTTTCAGTTGCCTCCAGCATAAAGGCATCCAGGCCACGTGGTTATTTTCTGCAGTTATTTGAGGTCTTGCCTGTGAGGGAGCCTGTCCTCCAGCCTGCTGCTGCCGGCAGAATGAGTTAGCGGCGGGGTGGTTATTTACTGGAGTTTGCTGCAAAGTGCTGAATTTGTGGGGTCCTGTGGACCTGCCTGAGAACGTATTTAGGTATTTATAGCTGACTCTACGTTATTGAGAGAAATGGGGTCTTCTAGCCATTTAAGCACAGTTCTGATTTGTTATGGGAAGTATCTGTATGACTCGAAGCTTTTGGAACTGGAAGTTCTAGTTTCTCTGTGCTTTTCTTGCCTTCCAAAGGAAAGGGATGGGAAATGGGAAGGTGACTATTGATAGGCACTTCTCAGTTAAGTCACTAACATGGCAACCTTAATTTTTAAGCTGCTGTTGGGTTTATTTTTCGTTGCACACGCATCCCCTGCTGAGGACATAGGCATTGGGTATGTAGGGGTTAAATCATCTTGCTTTGGAAGCAGCTGGGCAGTTTACACTCCTTGCTGGGCTGTACAAAAATACTTTCCCTTTGAAGTACTGGGAGGAGCGGCTCAGGGTAAAACCTGGAATGGGGTTGCAGCTAGCAGTGTGTAGTGGCCTTAGCATGGAACAGGCAGCTGCCTGCAAGTGCAGTGTGAGATGACAGAGCAGGTCAGGGTTTCTTTTGGCTGTGCCTTCACTGCTTGGTGTGAAGGCTTTTTTTTTTTTATTTTAAGTTCTTCAAATGCTGTTTGTCCCAGTGTAGGAGTTTTCCAAGAACTAAGCTGTGAGAAATGTAGATTAAAAGTGTCCTTTCCCATAATGGCTGGCCAAATATAGGGGTCCTATTGGAAGTTCCCTTGGCTGCTTCCAGTTTGATCTGGTGGCGAAGACATGGTGCTGCTATCTGGGATGATATTCACCCCTACTAAGTGATGGGAAGGAGATCATAGGATAGTTAGGGTTGGAAACGACCTTAAGATCATCTAGTTACAGCCCCTGCCCTCAGACTCTTCAGAACAAGGCATGTTCTGGAAAGGGCTTTCAGAAGTCCTTTTTTCCCAGTGTGCTCAAGCCTGCAGCATCTCAGGCCTGATGCCTGCCTCAGATGTGTGGAATGCTCAGTTCGGCAATGAAACAGCTGCTGAGCGGGTGGCAGCTCTGGCACTTGCCCCTGCATGGCCGAAACCAAATCGGAAGACACCATGTTTGTAAGAAAAGCCACTGGATTTATAGTGCTATGCAGCAAGAAGGCTTCTTCTCCACTGTATGCAATGTGCCACTTAACTATGACTGGTATTGCTGGACATGGCTTGTTTTTCTTTGCTCGACAACCAGATCTTTTCATGGACTATATGCGGTGCAAGCTGGGCTCCAGTGCGCTTGCTGTTTCAGCCCGGAGCAGCAGTGGCACTTGACTAGCTGCTGTTGCTCTCTGCTTTTCTGGAGCTGTACTTTGCCTCTTGGTAATATTTTTTTTTTGCAGTAGTCATGTGTGGGTTTAGGGAAGGTCTGAATCTGAGGTACTTTTGTTTCCACTCTGTGTAACTGAGGAAAAGACATCTTTTAGCAATCCCTGCCACTGAAGGGGCAATCAAAAGTTGTTTACCCATTGCCAGCTAATGAGGGGTAATATTGAAATGAGTGGCTGTATCTGCTGCGCAGATGATGATGATAGTGCTGTATGTCAGATCTCCAAATTTAAAGCTAAATTTATCTTAACTGCCCTTAATGATCTTGTTCTTTCATCTTTAGGCATTTAAGGATCCGGCACTTAACTGTTGATAGTATCTCCAGCTGCTCTGCCGCTGTTTCACTTTCTGCCTTTGCCTTTTTTCTGAGCACAAAAAGCGTCAAGAATTTAGGTGCTAAAATAAGCAGATTTTTCTCTAGAGTTTCTGCTGTTGTGTAACTTTAACATAGAGGGTTCTGTCCTTGAAATGCTTGTTTATTAATACCTGAGAGCCTTGCTTTCCCATTTAACTGTTCAAATGCCAGGGAAAACCTATAGCAACATCGGCCTGAGAATTTCAGAGAAGATCATCTGTTTCCTTGCTGTGATCTTACACCAACGCGAGTTTTCTAGAGAGTGAGAGTTAGTGCCATGGCAGAAGGGAACGCAGAAAGCCCCAAAACAGGATTTGTGGCATGCAGTGTTTTGGTTTACTGTTTCAGGAAGCTGCTACCTGTGTTAAATCACTGGTTGCAAAGGGAAGTTGCCGGGCTGTATTATAGGTGCTGGCTGTGCAGGTCTTTCTGCATGGCTTTGCAAGCGCAGGAGTTAAAGAAAACCGCCAGTCCATAATTTGTGACAATTGACACACTTCGGTTTGATGTTCCTCACCTCTGTGTTACAAGAGACATAAGCTGATGTGCCTTCATATCCTTGTTAAATACCCCCAACAAGACGGAGTCTGGAGGACCCGGAGCTGTGTGGCACACACACAGGCGCTTTGCTTTTCATAGCTGAAAGACTAAAAAAGTTCTCGCACTCAACTGCTTTTTAACAGGAGGAAAAACGTCGTGTGTCCTGGTGGCCTACGTGCAAGGGCTGTGTTTTCTGCCTGCCTCTAGGGTCACTGGCCACACATGCCTTTTGGTGTGTGAACAAAGAGCTCTTGGACAGGAATGGGTGCCGCTGCCTTTCCCAAACTGTGCAGGCAGAGCAGATACTATCAGCGCTGGCCCTGGGGCATAAAATGGAAAGATCAAAGCACATGGCAGCAGCACACAGAGGCTCTTCAAAGCCCGAGCAAGGCAGGATTGATAGAGAAAAGGAGAAGCTCTTACTGATGTAATCACAGCCTGTGAGACAGGTTGGGTTTTTTTTCCTTTTAAAGGCAGTTGAGAGAGGTGAAGTGCGTGCCACAGAGATGGAGCAGGGATACCTGCGTGTGTAGAATGTTTTCAGAAATAGCATGGAGCTTAAGCACTTTGAAGTAACTGACTGTAAATTTGCAGTTTTCCTTATTTTACTTTGTGCAGCTTACACATGTGTTACTCTCTCACTTGTGGTGTCCATGTGGGATGAAGTAGGAAAATGGCAAAGGAAGGACTGCTTGTTTTCAGGCTACCTTCCTTATTAAAATGGAAACTACTTTGTTTTCTGTTGAGAATTCCAGTTAAAAATTTCTGGGATTTATATGAAAAAGAGTAGAGCACAGGCACGGTGGAGATGGAGGAGACGTGATAAGCCTTATCCGTTGTTAAGAAGCACAGGCTTGTTCAGGCATAAATTGAATGGGAATGTAACAGTTATTCTCCCCCTTTTGTGTGTGGAAAGGAGGAAAGAGAGGTGTGACTTTTCTGGAACAGATGTGTAGGGATGGAAGGAGTTTCCAATCTTCTTCTTTACAAACTTCACTTCTCTTTATATACTGCAGCTGTGGAAGAGTGTTTCTGAATCTCCATTTTGATTATAAAGGTGAGGGACAGAAAACAGCTCTTTAAAGGGACCCCTGTGAAATTGTGAGCCTAGAGCATGTCAGTGCAGCTTTTCCTCCCAGAGGTGTGCAGTGTATGGCAAATGACCTGAGCTGGTACAGTCCGGTACCTAAAAACTTTGGGCATGACGCAAAGCCAGAGTGAATATTACCAGAGAGGAAACATGCATTAGTTAACGTATTGCCCTGATTTTGTACGTGTCTGGAGCTCAGGCAGAACAAACGCTTCTTGGATGGTGAGCGCTGCATGCTGTTGGTATGGACTCATGGTACACCTGTGGGACAGGGCCACAGGGAGGGAAAAGCTGCACCCAGCAGTCTCTGGGATGCTGTTAACTTGGAAACTGAAAAATGCCTTCCCCGTTCTGCTTTGTTTCACTTGCTGACTGTTTCAGAAGAAAGATCTAATGGGATTATCTCAGTCCCAAAATGTATTCAGGATGCCAGAAACCACAGTGGTTATTTCTATCTGGCAGAATCTCCAGCTTTCCTTTCTCCACAGCCATAAGTCTATGTGCAGTGCAGTTCAGATGAGCACCCAAAAGTGCGGCACTCTGAAGCCTGAAAATCTGTCATGAGGGAAAGGTGTCTGACTGCATATACTGTTAACTTCCATGCTTTATTCCTGGGTCAAAGCTACATTTGGAGTCTGCTAAATCAGTTTATTACCTTAATAAGTTCTTGCTAAACAAAAGAAAAAGAGGTGCGTTCTCTTTATTGTGGAGCATGTGGGATGATGCTGGCATTCCTATACTGTCTCATGTGGAAATTTCTCCCATTTTGCTGATCAGCATCAAAACTTCTCTCCACCCCTCAGAATCTCTCTTCTGCCATGCTCCTTCCACAGATGTGTCTGATTTGATACTTGACACTGGTAGAAAGAGCTTCAATACACTTGAAACACTCCAATTTTTGGTTTCTAGTTACCAAACCTTCAGGCACCAGGAAATTTGCACATCTTGCAGAGCTCTGAGATGGGCTCTGACATGTACTTTTGTTACTGCTGGAGGCACTTTCCCTTCATGATACAGGAGGCTAAAGAAAAATTCTAGGGTGGGAATCCTAGCAGTTACCATGACTTCCTGGGAATTTATGCATCTGCTTTCAAATTATTCCTTTTTAGTAATCCCACCCAAATACGTGGGGGATAGGCTACTGCAGTCTGTGGCAGTAGACAGCACTTAATAAAGCAGAGGTTTCTCTACCCATAGAATATGGTAGATTGGAGGGTTCTGCCATCAGTATGGTATCCTCATGCTTTTGTTTCTAGTGAGCAATAGAATGATAAAAGAGGTTTTAACTGATGTCCTGTATGGCCTGCTGGCCTTGTGTGGTCACTTTGTCCACAGTATCCATGGCCTTTTGATTCATGTGACCAAGTGAATTTAATACAACTGCCATACCATGTTAACAAAAAGAAATTCCTCTGCTGCAGTGACACCGGCAGCTGCCAGTAGCAGATAGTTGTGAAGGGATGCAAGATTACAGCAAGGACATGGTGGGAATTCTGCACTACATGCTCCAGGCTCTACCAGCCTGTGGTGGCTTGGGACTTCCTATTAGCATCAATTAGTATGTGAGAGCCCTTGATAGCTTTTTCCTCCATGTTTTTTTTTTTTTTTTTCCAGTCTGTTAACTTTGGCTGTAGCTTTTTTCTTGGAATTTGAGAGAGCACAGAGAAGATCTCTTTTGGTTTTGAGGGCCTTGAGAGGGTTGCTGCATAATATGACATTGCACTTACCCTTATTTTTGGAGAGCAAAGGGATCGAGTTTGTGTATTTAGTGCAGGAGATCCAGAGCACCAGTTTGTTGGCATGTCTGGTGGGTACATAGTTGAATTGCTCGCTAATGGGAATGGAGAGAAGACGACTAAATCTCCGATTTGTCCCATTCTCTTACTGTTCCGCATAAGTTCTGTAGAGGGTTTTTCTTTGAGCTGCAGGGGAAGAAACATTGCCAGGAAGTAATTGTTCTTTCTGTCTTTTTCTAATTCTGTGCAGCAGCTGCCTTGTCTTTAGCTGCTATTAATGTTCAGAGCTCTTTGAACAAAGGAGCATTAGGCTGATGTAACTTCTTCCTCTGTCAGACGTTCTCTCTGAAGCCATCTTTTGTCTTGATGGCCCTATTGTAACCATTCATACACTGATGAATGGACAGGAAGCTGATGATGATAGTGAGCAGATGAGTTTGATCTTGAACAGGTTTTACTCAGACTCCAGCTTGCGGTAGTTTCGAGGAACTGAGCTGTACCACTGTCAATTCTAATGTCTGATTTGTTTGTTCATTCAAATTTCCTTTTGTTTAAGGAAACTGGAAAAGATTATTAATCTAGAAGAAAATGTGCCCTTTTTTTTTTTTTAACTGAACAATAGTATTGCAGCTGCAAATCCAGGAATTATGTCTGGTGCTTCATCATGCAAAGGAACTTTGCTTGAATGGTTCCATCTTCATTTTTAGGATTGTAAGTTCTGTAATATTTAATTAAAGGTTGTGGTCTCTCATTTGTTGTCCTGTTTGACAAACTAGATTCAAATGCATCCTGAAGATGATGGGGAAGATAAATTATGGCGCTTCAGGTGACAGTGAGTGGTGGGGAGAAAGAGAAGAATTTCTCCCCAACTCTTCCTCCACACACATCCTGTAAAGCATGTTACTTTAGGCTGGTGACAGAATGCATCCTTAAAGCATAACATGAAGAACACTGGATATGGAGGTCTTAGCCTTTTTCTCCTGAACTGGGGAAGGATAACGAGGAGCTTATCAGCTGAAGTACCAGCAGACATGTGTCCACAGTGCACAGTATTAATTTCCAGCTTAGCAAACTAGTTCGTGAAGTTACTTACTGGAAGATGTGACCTTTCATAAAAACCTCTTGTTAATTTGGGTGAGTGTATTGAACAGGGAGTTGAATGCTAGTACTGGGCTGATGTCCCTCCAAGAAGAACGGTGGGGTAAGAGACTGACTCTTTAGTGTCAAGAAAACTGTTCACTTGGTGCTCCTGATCCTGAAATTACTGGGTGTCATCCAGAAAGGGATTAAGCAAAATCAGAGAATGTAGAGGCATTATTTACTATGAAATACAATGTTCCGGATGAAGTCTCAGCTCTGGAAGTCTTTCAGTCACTAGCCTTAATTAACAGGCTGTATCAACAGAAGAATCATTCTGTATCTGTTCTGCTTTCCCTGTTCTCCAAACTAATGCAGTTGGCCACTGCTGGAGATAGGACACTGCTGGTTGGCTTTTTGGTCACACCCTGTATGGCTGTTTTTATGACTTGCCCAACATTGCATAGGAACTCTGTGGCAGAGGAAGCAATCAGTCTCTTGAGAAGCATTCAGCTGCTTTAACCACAATACTGTATTTTCTTTTCTCATAGTATCTTACCTCATTCACTGGTCCAGTTTGTCTAACATGAAGGAAATGTCCTGCAGACAGCACTCACTCCAAGTGCTGTGTTCCTGGGGTACAGTTTACACCATTAATTTCACAATCCATGAGGCGTACCTTAGTGATGAGATGTGCCAACAGTCGATGCTGATGAGGTCTTCTGCACTTTTTAGGATGGGCTGTATGCTAGTGCTACGGGAGTTGACTTAATGACAAAAAATGAGGAAAAAAGAGTGGGGTGGAAAATCAGAAGTGAAGGGGTAGTGTGGAAGAGAGATGAGGCAATAAATCAGTGGCCATAGGAAGGAGAAATCCAGAAAGAGATGGGGAAAGAAGCGGGGAAAACTCCTATCCTGAAGTGCAGCCAAGTATCTAAAAATCAGGCTGAATGGGATTACTTTAACTCTTGTGCTTAGATTATGAAACACTTGCTACTTCAGCCTTAGATTCCTGTACAGTTAGATAAAAATGAATGTCTAGACAAGCAATGTCAGAAAATTATTTGTTCAAAAGGCTTAGGTAAATTTTAAACTTTAGAAACTTCTGTTACGTTGTTTTTTCCTCCCATATATATGGTGCTGTAGTGCGGTAAGCATTAGCATTAATATAGTGTCAAAGAAGCAGAGGAAAGCTGTTTTGGCTTACAGTTCTGTAGAACAGTTCTGCAGTTCTTTATTGAAAGTGAAGATCAGTTTTGCTCCTAGGCCAGGGTAATTACCTCCTCATAACAAAAGAGGAGTGCATCAAGTCTTCAGAATTTCAGACACTTTCATTAGTATTAGTTTGATTTTAAAGAATATAAAATGAATCCTGCAGGCACCAAGTGCTAAGCTTCTAAAATGCCTTTGAAACATCGGGAAAAATGAAGGACTGTGATTTCTTGAGTGCAGAATAGTCTCCTGGCTCAAGATAGCAAAGCACAGACCATGAGCCTTGAGTGAAGCTGTGTGTACAACAGCCTTGGATGCTGATGTGGTATTTTGAAAAGGGTGCTGGGTCGAGTTGTGGAGGCAAGGTTTGCATCCAAGTTGACTGTTTGCTGTGCGAAATAAAACTAAGGCTGAAAGAGGGAAAAAGAATTTCATGGAGTTTGGAATGGGAATATTTGCAGCGACTACTTAAGCAATGTGCTACTTCAGAATTAAGAATAGCTTTTTATTTTGAAGTAATTCTCCCTACTACAGAACATTCTTCAGTGGTGACTCAGTGTACAGCAAATCTCACTTAAAATGGTTGCCAGTTGCCACTTGGAACAATAGGACTGAAGCCACAGGCTGCCATCAGGTGGCTGTTCTTCAGAAGGGCATTTTTTCCCCCAGTGAATTTGAGTTATTTCTTCCCATCTGATAACATAGAAGGTCTCAATATTCACTGAATTCTTGTAATAGAAGACTTCTGAAAGCAGTGCAGTTACTCATTACTTTATCTGAAATGGAGAACCCAATGCACCAGATATTTTCATCAGTGGAAAAAAAAAAAAAGACCTCATTAAAATGTAATCCGTTTTCAGGAGCATCTCTTTGCAGTTGATTTTATACACCATAATGCTGGCCAGGACTTTTTTTTAAGAACTCAATTCCTCCAGGGGCAGGGGCATCTTTTCACTGTACTATGAATGAGGAAGTTTAGCAGAGGGAGAAAGGAATGATTTCCATACAGTCATACAGGGAAATGACTTTTCTGGAACAGGCATCCAGTCGCATCCATCCTCTGCCAAGGTGAGATCTGTGGAGCTGGCTGGTCTGTCCTCCCCATCATGGTGTAATGCAGCAGTATAGCCAAGGAGTCTGCCTGTCTGTTTGTGGGTGCACCCAGGCTCAGGAGCCACCATGTGAAGACACCGAAGACTGGCTGTAACACAGGATGGCCGATGTCTCCCTACAAGCTGTGTTGCTCATGCCAGGGGCTTGGAAGTGGAGTGAGTGCCCTTTAGGGAATCTTGGACCTGTGGGGTAGGGAGGGGTGTGAGAGGGTTGCACAAGGGGAATGCGTCCAGTTCCTGCTGAGAGACAAGCTGAAGTACAGTGAGAAAGTCACCTTGGTATCCAGTAAAGATCACATTCCTCTGCGTTCTAGTCTCATGTAGCTGCAGCAGAGGCTTTAGCTTCACCTATATTTCCATTGTAAATAAGTTGGTGAGGTTGTGTTGGTATCTGTTATGACATTGGCCCTGACAAAGTGTGTGTGAAATTAGGCATGATGTTTGGGCTTTGCCCATTGGATGTAAATGCAAAGCAGGGGTAGAGCATGAAGGAGGCTGTAGAGGTAATTTCATGAGAGCTTGAAGAAAGTGGAGACAGTCTGGAAAGAAACAGGAGGCTGTACCTGTTCGGAGACCTGTGCTTTCTGAATTGGTTGGCTTCTTCCCCTCTAAAATTTCTTAAATACCATAAAATGCTTTCACATGGGCGGAAGTCATAAATGGGAGGCAAATCCATTGAAGAATAGAAGGCTGTCACACTGAAAAGGAGGTCGAGGGGCAGATCTTGGAGAGGAAAGTTAAAGGAACACTTGCAGTACAGAGTTGGGAAACTGGGATGCGAGAAGGTATGTGGCAGCTGGAGTTTGAAACAACTTCTGTGAACTTTACTGTTTGTTGCTTCAGGATGGCTTATAAAATGCAAACACAAATCTGACTAAAAGGTTAACTTTGAAAAATCAGGTTAAAATTATAAAAATTAAATGGAACTTGATCTTCAGATTGTAAATAAAATAATTCTAGGTATTTTGTTGGGTGTGTTCTGGCTGCTGTCGTGAGCTCAGGTGAGTGTGGAGCAGGACAGTGCTTTGTTATCTATGCAAGAATATGGTAGTTATTCTCAAGTCACGTATTTATAAATCATAAAACTTGAAAGTTAAGCTTCAGAGAAAAGCATAGGAGGTTAGTAAAGGGAGGTGTCCAAACCAGTGTAACTCTGTAGCAGCATAATGAAGGAAAGTGTATAGTTTGGAGCTGGAATACCCATAGCTGGTGTCAGTATTTTTCTTCCTCTTATAAGAGGTGTGTAAAGGGATTTGAGGCAGATTGGGACTGAACAAAGGGGTAGGGAATGATTTGTGGCAGAGGAGCGAGGGAAGACTGGGCAGAACAACATGGAGTGCAGGTAGTTTCATATTAAGACTGAGGGGTAAATAAGATTCCTTAGAAATAATGGGAAGTGGGGGGGGGGGGGGGGCAACTGA